>JANHFR010004196.1:15699-31601 GCA_032468015.1 Mimophis mahfalensis
AGGCAGAATGGACAAAAGAAGGAAGGTGAAAAGAAGGAACATGTCAGTCCCATAAAAAATTACTCAGGCAATGCTGGGTAATCAGCTAGTATCCTTATAACAGTGGCTGTGCTATACATTAGTTGGTTGGTTTCATATAGTGTGCTGGATGGGATGGAAGTTTAAATGTTGTTCATGGCAGTTAACAGATCTTTCACTTGTTTGCTATGCACTTTGAGAATGATAGATAGTCTTTTTCTTTCTATGATTTCTTTGATGTGATTTTCAATCTTTTCATTTGGCATTTTTGCTAGATCACTTAGCTCTATACTTTCAAGTTGTTGCACAGGAGAATCTTCATCCTGTATGTTGGTTTTTTCCACTGGCTGGACATTTGTTCAGGTGTTGGAGCAGTTTTTTCAGCTTGTTCATCATTATTTGTTGTTTTCTTTTTAGCAAATATTCTAGATGTTGCATTTCCACATCTGTGAAAACTTTATTATGGATGATGAAACATCTTTGATTCATCATCATCACCATCACCATCACCATCACCACCACCACCACCACCATCATTATTATTTACATGCACAGGAAATATTAGCCAAATTTTGATAGGTCAATACAGGCTTCATTGCCAAATTTTATACATAGATAATAAAATACACCAGCATAGCAAAATCAGGAAATTATAATTCAGTAGTAAGGTCTTCCATTACTTAGATATATTTCTATAATACCTGATAATAGTTGATCTGATGCAGAAATTAAGCGGATGCTCTGCTAACTTTAGTTTTAAGGGTTTATGGGGGTTTAAGAAATAAACATGGAAATTCTATTTTGCCAGACTATTATTTTTATTCTCAAGCAAATTTTCATTGAATAGGCATTCCTTATCCTTCTACCATCTACTTTGAACATAGGTAGATCTCAGTTTATGACCCGTTTAGCCCAAAATTTCCATTGCTAAGCAAAATAATTGTCAAGTGAGTTTTCTCCCATTTTACAGCCTTATTTGCTACAGTTGTTAAGTGAATCACTGCAGTTATTAAGTTAGTAAAAAGGTTGTTACTTGAATCTGGCTAATTCTTCCAGATACTTCCCCAGACACCTCTCAAGATGCTAGTTTGGTGGAGGATGAGCTGGTCCCGGGCTTATCAGGAGAGGAGCCAGTTGAGGGCTATGAATCCGGAGTGGAGGGACCGAGCGCAGGGAAGCAACTGGACAAGCAACCAGCTGAGATATAGACAAGAGACGCACAGCTGCAAAGGCCCAAAGGCTTTGGGTGGAGAGGACACACAGCTGCCCCTCATCAGTGGAGATGAAGAAGAACTGCTTCCTCCTCCTGATACAAGAGCATGTAGGGCTGAGAGGAAGTAGACAGAATAAGTCAGCCAGGGTACTTTTGAGCAGGTCTTGATGAGCTGCACTAGGATGTGCTTATTTAGCTTAGCAAGGGGAGTAAAACAATGCTGAGAATGTGTCCATTTCCTTGCTTTGTGTTCTTCAATCATCATGATACTTGCCTTGAACTTCAAGAACATGCTTTTGCTTTGTGGACTTGCTTTTTGCCCTATAGACGTACCTTGTCTTTGCATTGTGGACTAGTTCTGGCTTCTTTTGAATAGCCTGTTGAACTCATGGGTGTGTGTGCTGGCAAAGGGAATTGCTGGTGAATACTAATTCAGGCTTGGAGACCTAAAGAAAGTGTCCTAACACTCATGGTGTGTGTGTGGGAGCGAGACAGCACACTGGCTTTCCCATTGACTTTGCTTGTCAGAAAGTCACAAAACATGACCCTGGGATACTGCAAACATTATAAATACATACATCAAGTCTGAATTTTGGTTATGTGACCATGAGGATCCTGCAATAGTAATGTGTAAAAAACAGTCCTCAATCACTTTTTTCAATGTTGTACTTCAAATGGTCATTAATCAAATGTTTCTAAGGACTACTAAAATCAGCTTACTGCATTGTGATATACCATTAAGATGACATTGCTGGTCAATAGACTTGAAAGGAACATATGTTAACTTTTCAACAAGTCGTGAACATTGTTTTCCACTCTTAAAATAGCTGGTGAGAATGCTATTGAATTCTACTGCTTACAGAGTTTTTTTTCTGGGACAAAAGGAAAGAATAATTGCTGGATGTGGGCAATCACGCTGAACTTCTTCTATGACTTGTACCAGAGAGTAAGTTTGAATGGGAACCTTTTTGGAAGATCTACAGAAAGCTCGATTGATTGGCTTGAAGAATAATGTATCCTGTTAGCATTTGAGGATGCTATACACGTGATACCTGTTATGTATGTTCTTCTGTACTGCTTCTGGTAAACTTTATAAAGCATATTATTATTTTAAATAGATTGTGTCTTGAGAGCTTCTTTTGATTTAGGTATGTCACATACATTATTTGCAATATGCCAAAGGTGCTGTTTAAAAGGACAACTGAAGGATGAGAAGCATACTATTTTCAAGACCAGTTGCCTTTTGAACAGCACCTTTTGGACAATCATGACCTGGGTGACTGAGAATTTACATGATCATTATTTGTAACTACAAATTTTTATTCCTCATTCAATAAGTACTATTTTGTCAGCTAAAATTGAGTTTAATAAGTACAGGGCTGCATGCTGGTTAAGATCAATATGAATGAAATTAGGTACAGTAAGTCCACAGGTGATGGGAGAAGACAAAGCAAACTGGGCAAAATACACTGGAGAAACATTTCAGAAACAAGACAATTTGAGCATGTCGTTTCTCAATCCTAATCAGGGGAAATAAAAACCAAATTAAGGATGAATGCATACAGAATAGGTACATGCTGATCTTTTCCAGGTAATGATGGGTTGTACATGTTTTATGCATTGGAGGCAAATAACTCTTTGCCTAAATCCTCATTTTTGGAATGTCTTGTAAAAGGGGAGTATTGTAAATGATTGGACAAGGTAAATGGGCAACATTTTGATGTCATTTCAGGTTTTGGCAAGAACATGATCATTTAAATCTCTTTTTAATGGAATCATGAAACATTTTAAAAAAATTTAAAAATACAGTTAGAGTTTAAATTAATATGTAAAGGCATATATAAGTTTGACAAACCAAAATGTAAACAATGAAAGGTAACAAGGTAAACAAAGGTAAATCATTGGGTTCTCATCCTTTGAGAATGAGGTTAACTTTACATTGCATCAGAAATGTTGTCATATTCAAGCCAAAGTTCACCAACCAGAATCAGCTATTCTTTCATACATCTGACACATATTAATGGCTAAATTTGACTTTCATAATTTAAGGTATATTTCTCCCAAGAATGTCTTTGCCACCAGGATTTACTAAAATGATGTGGCTGTAATGGGTGTGATTGTGTGTTACTATTACCATGTAAAACAATGAAATTAACAGAATTATCTAAATTACAAGTAACAGAATTAATAAGAAAACTGTGCCTTCAGACAAAAAATCACTAAAATACTCATGATCAAAACGGCTTAATGGATAGGATTCAAAAAAATACAATCAACAAAATTCCATTCAACCAACTTTATTCTGCTACTATTCATTTTTGTAGCTATATTAAATAAGAGTGTCTTGTGAAATCTGTTCCCCATTGACAGAACGGTAGTACCATTTCTCTGTGATTCCATCCCTGGGATGCTATAAAAGAATGAAATGATGCCAGTAGGTTGATTGTGTTTTCATGTATGGGATGATTAACAGAATTATAATAAAATTATAGGAAAACTCATTCCTATCATAGCTCAGTGATGGAATACTAGTTTGATACATAACCAGTTCCCAGCATTTTCTTAATATAGAAGGTCACATCATGTATGTGGAAAAGACCTTTTCTGAAACTGTGAATTCAGTCTCGTGTGTCTTTAAACCAATATTGATACAGAAAAAGAACTTTGTTTATTTAGACCAAGTGTCTTCAAACTTGGCAAGTTTAAGACTTGTGGACTTCAACTCCCATAATTCCTGAGCTAACATGACTGGAGGAGGAATGCTGGGAGTTGAAGTCCACAAGTCTCAAAGCTGTCAAGTTTGAAGACCACTGATCTAGACAATACTACTAGAAGTCACCCAATTATAGATTAGTAAGTAAACATTTTCTCCACAGTTCACAAAACAAAAATTATCAAATCCTGCAGGTTTGAAAACACATATAGCCTTGCACAGATTCTTACTGCAGTTAATGAGCAATAAGTATTATTAATAATACTTATACCTCTACCATGTATGAGCGGTCAGGAAAATCTATTCAGTGATACAGATCTACAGAAATATATTAGGAAGTGCTTGTAAAATTTCCTGCTGCACTCTTTCTCAGGTACACAAAGGGCACCTGTGCATGTTTGTGTGCATGCAGACATCCTTGAGAATAAGTAACATGGCCTGGAATAACTGTTATGGGATTTGTCAGAACCTTTCACTATTTTTTTTCATTCCTTGTTTAGTATATGAGCACAAGAGTGAAAAGCTGTTTGCCAATCAGTAAAGCAACTCTGGCAAGACATAAAGAGAGCAAGAAAAACCTTTGAATTTTCCTGCTTGTGAATAGTTTAGGTTTCAGACATCATTAATTAAAATGTAACTTAACAGCATCTGGACCAAAATACCAAACAACAACCTAAAGCAACTATCTAAAATTCTCTTAATTTTAATGAAAGCAGCTTATCTACTTCCCAAAGTACAGTACTATATTTTCAACTTTAATGAAAGCATAGTCTCATTTAAAATTTTAGACGAAGCCGTAAGCCTTTTATAAAGCATCAACATAAAGCAAGACCAAAGAATTGAGCTTGTACATTACAGAGTAGCTCAAGATGAAACACTTCTAATACAACTTTGACTTCAAACTTCAGCCAAAAACTGACATTAATTCAGCACCACCTGAATGTTTTCCCTTCACCCTTTTCAATATTCACCAACTTTACTGTTCCATAAATTTGCATCCAAACTGTTGTTAGCGTGGAGCTGAGGGAAATGGGACAGTTCCTTGCCATCCAGTTTTGAAAACAGAATGCCAGCTGCCAGTTGCAAAGGACTCCGAAACCTGGACAAAAATTCTATGCATAAAAATTGACAATCATGCTGAAGATAGTTCCTTTCTCTTTTGTGGGGAAAATAGACTGGCATTTTCTACAAAATAGAAAGTACTTGTTTCCAGAACCCTCAAAGGTAACAGTGCTAAACCAGGTCCTACATTGTCAAGAAAAATATTTGGCTTGTCCATGAAGTCACTAGAAGCCAAGCTGAACTAAAAGTGATCCTTGTTTTATTTTACTGTAACACAGTTGCTATAAAACCCAGATAGAGATGTCTTTATCTGCCCCAATTCATTAGATACAAGATGGGTAGCAAATACATTTCATGATAGATGATATAGACAAATAGATATGCTTCCAGAACTCCAGCTGATCTTAATGCAATATACTATGTATCATAATGAAATCCAGTATCTTCATGGGCCACATAACAGCAAAATGTCAAGGTTACATCAGTTGGATTCTTCTCAGATGGCCAGTCTAAAACATACTGGCAATTCATTAGGCAGCCATGTGTATCTCGTAAGTGATGTACAAGTTTGGTTATGCATATCCTTCCACAATAATGTGTGACATTTCCTATTTTATTGTGATTTAGGGAAGTCAAAATAAGTCATTAGTCTACACCATACAATTGCACTATTTACTCAAAGATATCATTTTGCCTTATAATTTACATTTATAATTCTGATTTTGGTTACTAGTTTGGTTCTCCTCTTTTGCCTATGTTTTTGAGAACAGTTGTTCTCTTACCATATTTCACTCTATTACATACAGTATTAACATCCATTTTGATTAACTTTGCAACGGTATGCATCTGCACAGGGTGGGAAACAACTACCAGTGAAACTAAGTTTTACATTACTACTTTAAAACTGGAGATAATTGAGTCTAATAAAAATTATGAAACTTTTAAAAATTACAGAACTTCAAAAAACAGCATTCCAAAAATTCATTCTAATGGTTGCAAAAATAATGTAATTGTAATTATATAAGGTCTTGTTGATCCTGTCACCCGATTCTCCTTTCAGATATACTTTCAATCCCACAATCTCACTTCTGAATTTTAGGAGATTCAAATATTAACATGTTAAGGAAAATATTTCTTGTGATTCTGATTAAAAACTAGAGAAATTAGATTAAATTCACACTATCAAATTGACATGTATAAGACAGAAGAAAAAAATGATGCCATCATGACCAAGTAAAATTAAGTTATGACATTTCCAAATTTTTCACCTAGACCTTCCAATTGGTACACTATAATTCCCATTTTTGAAGGCAACCCATTGACAGCATCTGTTAAATTACTCAAACAGAACTATGGAGTAAAATACATGGGATTTTCTCAAGCTTTCTTTTTCCTTTTTTCAGTTGAGTCTTGTCCAGATGTCATTTTTCATAATACAAGTACACTTTTGCACACACCCCATGCATTCCTTTATTGGTTTTATGTCTGATTTATCAATTCATATAAATTTAACTAAAACCTAATACCCATATGTTGTATAAATACATGTATGCTTATTAGAGCTTTAATCCAATTTATTCCCACTCAGTTGAAATTTCTTCTTAATTTTCCCCCTAACAACCAGACATTTTTATTGGACCGATATAGATTGGAAGCTCACCTGATTAATGGCCCGAAGTCATTAGATGAGCTTCCATGGTTGGGAATATATTTGAACCAGATCCTGATTCAACATCTTGGTTACTATGCAACTTTGGTTCTCTATAGTCTGTTTCCCTTTTTCTCTCAATGAGAGAATTATCTATACGCTTCAGAAAACTGTTTGCAAAGTTTAACATTGATTGTAATATATTATGTTCCATGACATCCTTTTATAACAAATTGTCATTCCTATAGCACATTAGAATTTGTTAAGATTTTTGGGACAAGTATAAATGAAGCATTAACTATTTTTATTAACAGTTTCTATTAGTGATGGTTGTTGTTACAGTTATAATTTAAATACAGATTATTCAAGTAGGGAAAAAATACAATTCAGTCACAAGATCCAAAATTAGCATTTTATTCAGAACATTGGGGTCAGGGGTGTATCATTTATAGTCTGGTACATAATACAGAGGCAAAGCTGTTGTCAAACATCTTTCTGGTTGTTTAACATACTGTGTAGTTACTCGAGCAGTAAGGATAAGGCTACCCCTTGACTTTTCAGCCTTTCTGTCTCTCTCACTTTCTCTCCCCTTTCTTTCTCTCGCTCTCACACAGTTTTGTTTATTTGTTTTTGGTACAAATTATGTAAAACATTTGTGCTAAGAACTTTTTGCCCACCCCAAACAAATAAAACAAACAAAAAATTAATTTAAAAAACTCAAACCTTGAGTACTCTAACTACAGCTCAACAATTGAATCAATGTCACTTGTTTGCAACCTGCTTGTAAATACTTTACCCATAACAAAAGATATAAACATGCAAAAACCTGAATCCATAGTCCAAATAATACATACACGTGTTTGGAAGTTTCAGCACTTCCCAAAGACTATGCTAATAAAACATTATGTACACATATCATTTTTACAGTGAAGTGGGAAAAAAAGTACTGGAAAATGCTTTAAAAAAATGTGTATATGGATTAAGACCAAAATGTGTCAAACATTCTATCATAAGAAAAGAAAATCAGTTCTGCTACAAACTGGTGATATGAAAACTCCCTTTATTTGCAACCAGCTGCATAAGATTTAGAATTTTAGTGAAAAACCCTAGCATCTAAAACTAGAAGTATTGTACATTTTTTTCATGGCCTTCTTCCCCCACATGTCCCCAATAACAAAATGTTCCCATGAGGTTTTTTTCAATTTTGTTGTTTTAATAAAAGCAATGCAATGTAACAAAAGCATGTTGAAGCATATTGGTGTCTGCACTTTCTCCTCATCCCCAATGTGATTTTTCATAAATCAGTACCATTTAAAGCCTTAAACATAAAATTAATTCCAATCTGAAAAAGGTACAAAAAGGCACATAAAATCCCAGTGCTTCTGTACTGTAAAATTCAAGTGTAACTGAGCTCAATTGGTTGTTTTCCTTTTATTTTTTTTCCAAACGGCATTGGATGACTGATATTCCCAGTGAGCCCAAATAGGTTTGCAGCCTATGCCAAAGCCTTCAGCAAGCACTTGTGCTAGTAGACTACAAAGTTAAAGCCTAGCTTCTGTACGCTTGTTGGGAATACCAGTGAAAAGGTTTGTACTTGTCCAAATGCAACGCTGGCCACTATGGCATTCAGTCATCACCTCCCCCGTACATATCAGCAAGTTTCTTGAAACGTGGACCCCAGTCATTTAGATAATCATAGTCTTGCTCGCCACCACTACTTGAAGAGTTGAGGGAGCTCAAAGATCCAGCAGTGGAACCACTTCCCTCATAGTCAAAGACTAGAAGAGAGTCATATGGAGGAGCTGTAGGGTCGTTGTCTGCAGCTTTAAGTCCCTGTAAACAATTAGGAGAAAACTATAAGAAAGGAATTGAGAACACTACCCCAATCATTTCTCACACAAATTATGTAGATCCAAACCTGAGTGATTATTCCATGAGAAAATGCCTGGATTAGCAGCAGGCCCAGGAATAACTGAAGTCTAAGGAGAACTATAATTACTTGCCTATCCTTCCTGCCTCTCCTTCTATATAATTTCTAACCATTAAAGAGATTGGAACACTTTATGTCTACAGAACGAGAATAAATAAATACTGTCAAAGAAAGTTAGGTGAATATGAATGTCCACCAGTTAAAACGTTCTTTCAGTCTAGTTCAACAGTTTTAGCTATTTAACAGATTGTAAATTATTAATAGCTGGCATGAAAATATTTATTCTGAGTTAAATAGCCATCTTGTTGTGTCTCTGTTAAATTTTTAAATTGAAAACTAAACAAGAACCGGGGAAGAATTAAGTTTACAAATTAGATGCAAATAAGTAGGCTTCATCTGTCCACATAAACACACATGTTGATTCCTCTCATACTTAAAAAAATAAAGTACAATTTTGGAACAGAATTGAAGAGATTTTTAAAAATCTTTTTACTCTCAAGATTTCTAAGACTACAATCTTTACTCTCAAGATTTCTAAGACTACAATCTTAGAAATATTCCAAAGATATATTGCAAAGAAAACCCTAAGTGCAATTTGTCACTTAAATTCTGTGCTTTTTAGTAATTGATAAGGGTTGTTTAGGATCTACAGTAACAGTCTAAAGCAGGGGTATCAAACTCATGTCATCATGGTGGTGTCATGTGATGAATCAGGACATTTTCCCCCTTCGCTGAATCAGGCATGGGCATGGCCAGTGTGTAATGCATCCAACCCACAGGCTGTGAGTTGGACAGCCTTTGCAAATAAGCTGCAGTTTAAAAAAACAACAACAAACAAACAGCGAAGTGCTATTGTATTAAAACCAGCTACACTGAAAATATTTTTTAGCTTTTGTCGAACTGGAAAACTAGGGTCTCTTAGTTAAGTATCCACTGCTGGATGATATACAATTTCTTATGCTATTTGAGTTTATAGGGTAAAACTATAAAAATTCAATGTTCTAGAAAAGGTACTTCATGTGCAAACTGTCTGTTAGGGGAAAAAAGTCCTGAAAGCTAGTTTTACAAAGGCTAAAGGCTCAAAATCTGCATTATGGGAAAGTTAAAAATTTGTGCATT
The DNA here is from genome assembly GCA_032468015.1 of Mimophis mahfalensis. NCBI lineage: Eukaryota > Metazoa > Chordata > Lepidosauria > Squamata > Mimophis > Mimophis mahfalensis. The sequence goes on from JANHFR010004196.1 coordinate 25,403, forward strand.
TCATGTTCTAAACAGCTGATGTATGTGATACAAAATGTGATATAAAAATGTAAACATTAGAACACTGAAAAAGAGAACAGATTAATATTTCACAGATGTTGTCTAAAAAGGTAATTTTGAAAAAGTTAAAAGGTTGTTAAAAAAAAGGCTAATATGACCTAATTTCTTGATACAATTTCCCATTTGTTGATTGACAAATAGAGATCATTGATCCCAAATCCTACCTACTGAAACTTCAGCAGGTATTGAACTATACTAAAATGCAATGCATTGATAAAACCGTGTGTTATCAAAATGATGGGCATTTGTGATGATCCAGGTACAATTTTTGTATTACAAAGTCTTATTTAAGTCCACAAGTTGCAGCATCTTTCTGATATCAAACATGTGCCATTTGTCTCCTTTATTCCTGCTGCGTCAGAGATGCTTATTTTGTGGGGTCCTTGGAGCTCTCTAAGCTTCACTATCTTCTTGGAGATGTAGTACCAGGTAACTAATAATGTTACCTAGTTTGGTAATGAAATGTCTGCAAGGAAATAACTAAGTTCCCAGAGCATCAAGGATGCCTTAGTTCATCTGTAGCTACAAATATTTTCTTAGTATAACTAATACCAATGCAGAGAAGTTAATTGATTCATTTGTTTTCCATTTAAATAAATTAAATGCTTTTGAACTTAAAAGCCATATTTATATCTGCAACATTGTAACTGTCAACAATTCCTTAAAAAACATTATTCTTTAAATATAAACCCTGTTCATAAGCAGTACAGATTGTACCTAGTAGGTCCCAAATGGGTCTGTTTTCCTTCCTTCTCCAGTTTTCAATTTACCTCATTAATGAAGTCTCCAATGTCCCCAGGATGAGGAGCTGCTGATCTAACTGGATATTGAGGTTCTGCATGAATAGGTCTTTCATCAAGTCGCCTTATTCCAACAGGTTTGATGGCATCTGGTTCTAAGGTGTCAGGTTGCTGGAGCTGACTTAAATCATAGTCCTGTAAATGATACACAAGATATTTATATCCTGCTTTTTCATCCAAGAACCTGGCCGGGATTAGTGATTCTCAAACATTTTAGTCTCAACATTTTATATTCTTAAAGAAGATTGAGGACTTCAAAGATCTTTGGTCTATATGTTTGCTAGTTTCTATCAATATTAAGAAATTAAAACTCAGAAATTTTAAAATATTTATTTTATTCTCAGACCTCTGAAAAGGTGTTGGGATCCCTACATCTCATTTTGATACTACCTTTTAAGAAATGTCTTCTTTTAGACTCATAGAGGTTAATTCCTCTCTTTTGTAATGCAGGCATTCCAAACAACTTCAGCTGCCATCGCTCACCTTCCAAACAGTGTTTCTTTCCATGAGAGGGGTGGCACACAAATTTGATTGATAGATAAACAAACAAACAAACAAACAAACAAACAAACAAACAAACAAACCTACCTACCTACCTACCTATCTACCTACCTATAATACTTTAAACAAGTATTTTAATCATGATTATATCCACTAGCTAGATTATGTCAAGTGTAGAGAAAACTACAGAGGGGAAGGTGGGGTGAGAGCCAAATTTTCTCGGCTGTTCTAACTCTAGCTTTAAGAAGATACCTTATCAGTGCTTTTACTTGCATTAACATGCTTTTTGAAGTTTTGCTTTCTAATGCTTTGCACAGCTTTAATAACTAGGTCTGCTGTGCCCTTGGGGTGGGTAGAATGTCCTGTGTGTGAAGAGCTGAAGCACACATTAAGTAATTTCCATTTCTCTCTTGAACATAGAGGTCATTTCAGACTCTAGGATGTGTAAGACTTCATGGAAAAACAACTTATTTTCTAATTTCTCTCCTAAAAGCTGAATCCTCTATGAATAAACTGTTACGGTTATACCACCTGAAAAATGGGTAAGCTTTGGTAGAGGAAATCTATTTTTGAAAAAAAAAAAATGGTACAGCTCTTTAGAAAACAACTGTATCAAACAGAGTATGAAATCAGAACCATTTTACCAGAACATTTTCCCCCAAAAAAATGACTACAAAAACCAAAACAAAATCAGTTTTTAAAGTTAATTGGACATAACCTCACTGGTTTAATCAGTACCTCATTAACAAAGTTGGATTCCTACTCAGGAAATATATTACTGGCAAGTTCGAGAATATCCCTATCATGAATCTATTATGCATGGAGATTATTTGATTTTGATTCACTCTTGATCATCATCATGCCAGTCAGTATTTTCACTCCTCCTTTTTAATGTGCAATGCCTTCTAAAGGATTGCTCTGTGCTCCTGTCATCATGTAACATGCTTGGGGCCTTGGTTCTCCCCTAAGCAAAATATGTTAGTAAAAACTCTCTTGGGTGGAATTAAACAAGTAAAAAATTCTGAAAATAACATAATTCTGAAATTGTAACAGAAACTGAAAATTCTGACAGTAATTCCATCCTCCTTAATGTCAGCTAAAATAACTAGAAGATGACATACAGAAACCTATGCAGAAATTCCTTGGATGCAATTAATGTTCATAGCATCTCGGCTTTAGAAATTTACCTGTTTGGCAAGGCAGAACTTTTAGGAATAATGCATGTTTACAGATTTCTTATATGACAGAGAACTCATAAAATCTGAGATGAAAAAACCTAGAGTAGAATATTTTCTTTCTAGTTGTTTTACAGAGTTTATTATCACAGTAACAACATCTTTGATATTAATCAATGATGAATGTGAAGTGGTAAAACAGTGATGGAAGGTTTGTTTGCATTTTGTACATAAAATTAAAACTTAGTAAGCGTGACTACTGAATAGCAGATAAGGCAATCTGATGTTTCTCATTTCAGATTGCAAGAGCACCTTCCTAATTTATAAATGTTTTTTTTATCGTGATATATGATACTGAAGCTTCTTGTGAAAGACTAAAATTATTAATCTCCATTCAGTTGCTGTTTTTGTGTTTTCTGATATAGTTTAGTCTTCTACTGCTAGACCAGGTGATACTATCCCTCACAATGAATTCCAATTTGAGAATCATTCACAGGGAAGTGATTAGTGAGGAGCCAACTGATCATCTGTTTCGGCAATGTAAATATCGGAAGGGCAACAAGAATTGATTATGTGTTTTGAAAAAAAGTTTAGCTTTATATATGTTAAGTTGTTAACACAGAGGCATTTTTACATCTTCAACAACATAATCTTGGTCTACCATGAAAAATAGTAATTTGGCTTGATTATTTTTGTTTATGTGCTTTTCAAAAAAATAGTATCTGATGCTAATAATTTGTTTCATCAATTTAAAGAAGTGAAATAACTGTAGTCTGAAATATTTCCATTTGATATGCAGTAAAATCTACAACTACATAATTTAAATCTACAAGAACAAAAAGCCCCCATTTAAAAACCTTTCCTAGTGTTTTAAAATCTAAATGTATTTATGTGGATTATTGTTATTTAGAAACACAACTATATTAATTAAGAACTTGTGATTTGTAATTCTAAGCCTACATTTGATATTTTTTTTTCAAAAACAAATATTCAGTTTATTGTCTAATTGAATGCAAAAAGAAATTTGATTTGATTTGGCCCTGAGATCAATGGGCATGGATTTTATGTGATATTTTTCATTCATACACAGACACAAGAATTCTTCAGTCTATAGCATCACAGCTGAAAATTTACTATAAAAAGGTCAGTGGCCTAACAGCATGTATTTAAAAACCTATCCTGTTGGGGGGTTTTAGCAATGATTTTCTGGAAGCCACAGCATGCCCTCTCTGCTAGATCTGGTGGTTTGGGAATATGTAATTGAAGAGAGACAAATAACCAAGTTCCATACACTGTAGGACTTTAAAATCAGCATCTGGAATTGGACTGGAAACAAACTGGTAACCAATGCAGCTAATGGAGAAGAGTGTAGAACACACAAAACATTCTGTGCTGCTATATTTCATATCTGTTGAAGGTTCTGGACAGGGATGGGTTTCCACTGGCCTGACAACCAGTTCGCTTTGTGCATGCATTAAAAGCCACTTAGTATTATTTTTCCCCATTCAGATCTTCACTGCCTTCAGACAATGGGTCAACACACACATAGCATGATTTAATTCTCCAGGAACAGATATATACAACTAGATATCATAGTACTTGATTAGTTTACCCAGTCGTTTCATATAAAAGTAAAACTGGAAAGGTAAAAACACTGACCCCTAGGGACTGAGGGTGGGACTTTCATCCCCAATCATTGTTAATTGGAATTGACCCTGGAGAAAGAAGGTCAAGCAGTACAACACCATGCTACCCAGTCCTCAGAGTAAATCCAAGATATCACGATTGATGATATAAAAAGAGAAAAAATCACCATCAAGAGATCAAGCAAAGTAAGGATGGCCATACTCTCCAATTCCATCAAAAGCATGACTAATGCCATTTCTGTCCCATACCCAGGTTTAAACAATGACTTAGAAGGATCTAGATAATCTCCTTTATCCAAGGAAAAGAAATAAAAGCATTATCATTTAAGTTGCTCATAGAACAAGAAAAATTGACCTCTTCCTCTACTAATTTTTAAATTCTTAACCCTACATTATGCCAAGTACTAACATAAGCATCAACTTTAAGACAAAGCACATCATTTGAATGCAGTCATATTCTCAATGACTGGCATCCCATGTGTTTTGATGGTTCTCCATCATCCTTACAAACATACACCTTTGATTACTGTAGTAAAGGGTAAAAAGTAAGAGTGAAATTATTATTCCTGTTTAGTACTCCCAGATGTTTTGCAGCCAACTTTGTTATTTGATGACTATGCCTGCAAAAGTATCAAATTATGTTGAGGTTGGGAAAGGCTATTCAAAGTAACCATTCAGAAGCCCTGTGTTGTTGTTTTTTCCTCCAGAAAAAAGAATCAGTCTCTTTTGAAGCACATAGTGACAGCTTTCAAACAAAAGCAGTTGTGGCAATTTACAGGCATAGTTTTCACAAATGTGAAAAGCAATCCTGATTATACAGTTATAATAATAACACCGATTTTTGGGAAGGACTTGCTAGGTGGATAAAATTGCCAAATCCAACTCTAAACTCTAGTTGACTGTGATGAACCATAAAAAAATATGAGCTCCTAATTAACAAGATGTTTTTGGAAAACTGAAGGAGAAGGAAGACCAAACTGAGTGTAGTTTGTATTGATTACAAGAAGGCATTTGACTTCCTTCCACATGATTGGATAATCAAGTGCGTGGAAGTATTAGAAGTCAGTAGAAACATCAGAGGTTTGTGCAAAGATCAATGGAAAAATGGAAGATAACAGTTGTTGCTCAATAATTATAGACTGGGATAGGTTAATATCAAGAGAGGATTTCTTTCAAGGACATTCACCATCATTGCTACTCTGTCACTGCACTGATTCCACTGTCAGTAGTACTGAATAAGTGAAACCATGGCTATCAAACATCAAAAACATCTACCAGGCTATCCCATCTCCTTTAATGATCTGAAACTGTACTGGAAAACTCTATTGGAAAAGGCCAACTGAAATACAACTGCTGTTCAACACTTTCTCTATTCACAAGTTATTACAATGGAGTTTGGACTGAACAAATGTACCACCCTTATCATCAATAGGCGACAATACTGAAAACTGAAGAAATCAAGATGGCCTACGGAAATAACATCATGACCCTGGATGTGGATGAACGGAAGTTAAAATCTGTAGTTCAGGATTGAATTGTGGGATCCTCGGTCCTCTCTGAACTTCACTGCTAGCACTGATGATGTTATCTATTTCTGTAATGAAACATCTGCAAGAAAACAACCAAGCTCAGGGAGCAGCAACAACTTCATTGTGTGGACAAACGCTGCAAACACCTGTGCACCCCTTCAGACTGACTACATCAAGCACAGTGAAGTAAAGAGGAAGGTTAGAAATAATTACATCAAGAGAGTGAAAAAGATCTTAGAATCAGTGGAGGAAATACCTCAATTCCTGTCATTAGATACACTGCTGGAATAGTAGACTGTACTCAAACAGCACTAAAAGCCCTGGATAGGAAGATCAGAAAAATAATGACAATGACTCATGTCCTTCATCTTGCAAGGATGTTGACAGATTCTACTTACCAAGGAAAATAGGTGGGTGTGAAATGTTGCAAGAACATCAGATGGTTGGGGGGGGGGGGGGAGATTGGATAAATATCTGAAAGACAGTGC
>JANHFR010004196.1:37255-48316 GCA_032468015.1 Mimophis mahfalensis
TAATATGTAAGCCGCCCCGAGTCCTTCGGGAGAGAGGCGGCATATAAATTCGATTAATAAATAAATAAATAAATAAGTGTGGATTTCCAGAGTAAATACATTGGTTTTTTTCTGTATCAACGTAGTGACATTGTCTGAATGAGTTGGAATCTAAGCAGCCAAGCTGGTCACAATGGAAGTTGTACAAGTTTTACATTTCCTTAAAATAGCATCAACATAGCAGTATTTTGACTACAAAATGCAAACAAGCGGGAATGATACTGGTACATATTTCATTAGGTTGCCATATTCTATGAAATTTTAGAATGACTTCATTTTTTAGTTTAAAATTTTATTTGGTATATCTGATATTGCTATATTAAAAACCTGTATCAAAGCAAGTGATGCTTGGGTTTCTAATAGAATTACATAGATTTATTACTTAATTGTAAACTGTTTCAAGAACCAAGAGGTTTTGTTTAATTAAGAATAAGCAATTTTTATACGTGTAAGAGCAGAATGTAGAAATTGGTAATTTTGGATAGAAATGTCTAAAAAGTGAAGGGTTAGAATTAGCATGGTCTACAACGTACAGTATATAAAAACTCATGGCTACCACACCACTGAAGACAAAACTTCAGTGTACCACTTTGGAATGGACATGCAACATCTCATGTATGTACAACGGAGAGAGCTTTGATTGTAGAACGATGGCAGCCATCTTGTTTGTTTTCACCTCCTTCTGAAGAAACCATTATACATTTTTTAAGGATTCCAGGTCTTTGAAATCTCATCACTGTGGTATGATATAATATTTAACAATCTTTCACCTTTAGTTAAAAATAGTTCCTTAGTTAAGAATATTTTCTGTTTTATACCTAAAATTTCCTCATAAAAAATGACTCAGGGGTTTGCAAGATTTTCTAGTATCTCTAAATTCTAATGAGGTAAAATTAAACCAAATGAGGTTTCCCAAAGTACAGTTCCTTAATGTTAAGCATAAAATTATGATGGTTATTTGATAACCTTAACAACAGAAATCATATGCTGCTAAATAATATAAAGACAGGAAACACACAATGGGAAAGAACATAATAAAAATCAAAAATTCCATAGGAAGACTTTACACATGAAAATAGTATTTTGGTAGTGGCTAGGAGTAAATTCGGTTGTTTAACCCATTTGTTGTTTAACCCAACCCATTTGTTGTTTAACCCAACTAGTTACAATGAATCAAAAAAAATTTAAGTGCTTATTTTCAAGTTCATGATTGAATTGAATTAAAATCAAGACTGGAGCAGCAGCATCTTTCCTAGCAAACACATCGGGATGTGCCGATTCTCTCTTAGTCACACTTTTTTTTTTCTTTAATGGGAAAAATCCAACCTTAGCAGTCCTTGGTATCCAGGCCAATGGACAGTGCCAGGATATCCTGGCCCTTAACTCTCTACTTTCCAATTACTATAGTGTTGAGTAGTAAATAAGTCCTTTTCAGGTACTAATAACTCTGTAATGATACATATACCCGAGAATTTTGCTTATACTTTATTGTATTATAACACAGCATTTATATCAGTATTTCATATCCTTTTTTTGCTGCTGATATTCATGGCACTCAAAAATACAAATGGCAGGACTTTGAAATTAATCACATACCACTGTCGGTGGCAAGGAAAGTAGCATTATACATATTATTTTTCACATGTGGTGATTCTCTGTCCAGAATACTAGTTGTTGTTATTTGACCATTAATTGGATCAATCTTCAACCAATTGGCTGGATCTGAAAGTTTTGAGTATCTGCAAAAATTTAAAATATAAAGCATTAACATTAGATGCATTTGGTCAAACAAATCATCAGCAGGAAGGTCACACAGAAAAAAAATTGTACCCAAAAAACTCTGTTTGTTCATTTATTTATTTATTAATAAAATTTCTAGGCCACCCAACTCCTGAGGGACTCTAGGCAGCTTACAACATTAAAAAACATATAGAAGTAAAACAATCTAATAATACAAACATTTTAAAACACTTTAAAAACTCTCCCCATATGTGTAATTGTTAATCGTAAGCCTGCTGGCATAGCCAGGTCTTAACAGCTTGGCGGAGGGTTAACAGGTCGGGAATGATCCGGATCGCCCAGGGAGAGTTGGTTCCAGAGGGTTGGTGCAGCCACAGAGAAGGCTCTCCCCCGTGGGCCTGCCAACCAACATTGGTTGACAGGACCTGTAGGAGGCCAACTCTGCGGGATCCATCGGGGTGCTGGGTGGTAGACGGTAGTTGATAGTAAAAGGCGGTCTCGAAAGTAACCCAGTCCTAAGACATATAGGGCTTTAAAGGTCATAACCAGCACCTTGAATTGCACCCTGAAGATCACTGGGAGCCATTGCAGCTCCCACAAGAGAGGTGTTATATGGGTGTACTGAGGTAACATCCATAATCACCCATGAGGCTGCATTCTGGACCAGCTGAAGCTTCCAAATGTTTTTCAAGGACAGACCCATGGAGAGCGCATGTTGTTTTGCAAAAGGTGCTATCTAGAGAAAATATTTATACAAGCAAAATATTTTGTATTATTGAATAATTTTTCATATTTATATATTTGCTATATATTATCCAAAGTTACACAGTGCTTTTTGACATCCCTAGACATACACAATGGCTTAAAATTGTATAGTATTTAAAAGCATTGTCATGTAAACATTACATAACCGTTCAAAATTCAAATTACATCACTGATGAAAAGTAAGCCTCAATGATTAAAAAGTGCATGACTTACTGTAGTCTCATTATATTACTTGAAAAGTGGAATGTCTTCATCATTCTTAATTCAATTCTAAGCAAGAATCATTTAAAAAGAAATAAAACATTTACTTGCTTTGGGAATTCTACTCTGCAAGTAATATTTGCAAAGTCTATAAAATTTAAACCAGACCATTTCAATGAAAAACACTTTAATCACATACTTGGTATAGACAGGAAGCTAAAATCTAGGCTACAAGGTAGTGCAGGAAGACAGACAAACCGGCTAATGGACAAGGGTCTGGTGACAAAAGGCAGGACAATTTTTTTCAAGGCTGCATTACACTAGGAAAACTGATCCAGTCCTGTGTGGGACAATGACAATTTCTCAATTCAAATGGAAGGCCATTTGGTGGAATGAAAGTAAATGACTGGTTTAATATCATTTTGTCCCTATGAAAAGGGAGGAAAGGAAGCTATTTTTATACCGCACACAGCTCTCCAGATCAACTGGCAAGAGAGCTCAGTAAATGTGGATATAAATGACTAAGGGCAAGACCGTGAATTTAGGGTAACCGACCATGCCAGATTGGAACTCTGATATGAAGCTACGCTGAAGGAACTCTGTGGGGGAAAGCAGAGTTTTGAAAATTGGAGAATGACAGTTGCAGAAACTCATTCAGTTAGTACAAAACACAGACAGGTAGAATTTGGGAAGAGTTATGTTTTACCTTAAAGTAGTCTGTTGCATGTAACGATCTGGATCCTGAGCTGTGAATGATGTTAAAACAGCCCCAGGAAGAATCCCTTCCTCCTGACGTATAAGCTTTGTGACTGGGACAAAAGTCGGACTTTCATTCACATCAATAACTGTAATGGATACAGTGGCTGTTGACTGAGGAGGATGCTGTATTCCTTTTGCCAAAGGCACTTGGTTTTCTGCAGCTACCGTCAGTACAAACTTCCTATTGCTCTCAAAATCAATAGGCTGGCAAAAGCAAAATACAATATAAGTTATTTTGGTCATAGGCCACACACAAAAACACACACACACACACACTAACTACAATCAGGGGTAGGCTGCTGCCGGTTTGCTCTGGTTCGGGCAAACCGATTGTTACGTTGCTGCCAGTTCTGGCGATAATTATCATCCAGTTCTGGATGATAATTTTGGCCTGCCCACCTGCCCCTAGTCTATTGTGTGCCTTTTGAGGCTTTTCTAAAAGCCCAGATGATTGGTGCAGCAGCATGAATGCCGCCCATCAGCTGCTCTGAGTCCCTGGAACTGCAGGATGTGGTTTGTGTTCTCGATTGTTGTTAAGATAGTGCATGCACACGCACCATGCGTTCGTGCTCAAAGCACGTGATCACCAAAGCAGTTGTTAGACCGGTTGAAACCCACCCGAGTACAATATAGCAACATGTAATATTACAGAAATACTTATTTTTAAAATTCTTGAAGATCTTAGAGATCAGCCTGCTTTGCCTCAACTTTGAAGCCAGCTTCAATTCTAGGACTTGAAGTCCACAAGTCTTAAAGTTCCCAAGGTTGGAGACCCCTGCTCCATGGATGTCAAACTTGCTGCAAAACATGTCATGTAACGTTTTTCCCATTCATGGAGCTGGAGTGGGTATGACCTGCACATGACACATCTGGCCCACCAGTTTGACACGCTACTCTAGAACTATTATGACTGGCTCTTCCAAACTCCCTTGCATGAAAGAAATCTCTAGTAGCTTACATTTTTAATGACTATACTATGCTAGATGAGACACGATCAACCAATCAATCAGTAAACCAATCAAACCTAAACTAATCTGATTCACTTTAGAATATTTCAGTGTTTATTCAGAATATTTCATTTTTGTTTTGAGAGGATGACACTTCTTTTACATACAGCACGAACACTCAAACTGCTTCAGTGTTCTGTTGGGTTTTATGTAGTACAAGCGAGTTAGAAATATTTCAACTGTCTTTTAAACAGAATCTTTGTGCAGGATATTTGAAAACTGACTTTACAAGTAATAAGTGGTGGGCTCACAACTTTTAGTTTGGACAAAAGTTGAGTGCATTACAAATGTAAACATGATTCTGATGATTACTTGAGTGTTAGTTATTTAAAATAGTTTGACTTGGTGCATTTCATTCTGCAAATCAGCATGGATCTGTAATACATTCTAAGGTGCCATCACAACATATGCATAACTTGAACAGGGAATATTCACAACCTGAACATGCTATTCTCAGGCTTTTCTGTTATGGTCTACAAGGGTCTACTAAACAACATGGAAAGACTAGAATAGTCTCTAACATTCTATGAACTTAATTTATTTTAATTTGCAGTTGTTTTCCACAGAAGTTCCCTGGGCTCAAAAAGCCTCGTGCCTGCATGCGCACAAGCCGGGCAAGCCAAGCCAGTTTTCTCAGAGCTCCATCGTTCTGAAAGAGCCAGCTTGGCTTGCCTGGATTGTGCATGCATGCATGCAGGCGAATAGTTTCGGAAGCCGAGGGAACGCGCTGTTCACATCTATTTCTGAAATAGATGGGAACAGTGCGTTCCCTTGGCTTCAAAAGCGGAGCTCTGCTGATTCGCACAGCTGCTCATTCTGTCCTGCGAATCAGCAGAGCTGAAAAAAAGGGAAAGGCAAGGTCAGGGGCAGGTGGGCGGAGCCAGCCAGGGGTGGCGAACCAGAATATTTTTTTCTTGTTTTCCTGCTCTAAAAACTGGGTGCGTCTGATGCTCAGATGCATCTTATGGTCCGAAAAATATGGTATCTCCTTTGTTAGGCATGGTTCTTAAGCTTTTGTTTTGACCACTGGAAATTTTGCTTAAGGCATAGCATGGGTCTGATATTCAGAATATTGTAGCCTAGAAGAGAGAAGAAAAAAAAAATCAAGAACTGCTCTAATATCTGCAATTTTTTTTCTTCCATATGATTTCCAATCTCTCATAAGTTAGGGAAATTTTTAAAAGATTATTATTAGTAGCATCCTGAGATGAAGAACTGCAAACATATTTCACATTTAGTTGTTTATGCTGTCAAATTCAGATACTGTTTTCACGGAGTGAGGGATTGCTTACCAAATAAAATATAACCCCTTCAGGAATCATTACACTGTATTAGAGCTAATAAGGGCTTAGTGCTTCTCTGGGGAATTCTTCCACATTTATTCAGTTTTGTCTTCATTTTTTTCCTACTTGTATTCTGACAGGTCTAAAAGAATTTAATTTGAAGCAAACTGAGTTGCTTCAAATAGATTATACTTTTGAGCCTTTCATTTCGTCCTCTTTTCAGAGATTTAGTTCAATTTTAGCTTTTCTGTTTTGTTTTTCATTTCAGACCTTTTTAGTTTGAGTGGTTCATTTATGCATGAATATAAAGTACATCATCATGTACTTCTTATGAAAATGTTATACTTTTGGAAATATACAAGAAGATAATCTAGAAATAAGAAGAGTGATTCTCTTACTTTCATTCTACAATACTGAAACTAGTTTAATTTCGCTTTGATTTAAGTGCTTGGGAATATTTCATGCAAGGAAATGAAGTCTAGTGTATGTATTGAAAGTAATTAAAATATCTATAAAATCTATCATTTTTAATTTACCAAACTAGAAACTTGGCCTGAGCAAGAGTTACATGTCATGAAGAATGACAACATAAAGGATTGTTTCTCTCCATATCATTATCAACTATGTATAAATCCAATGAGCTTACAAATGCAGTCGTAGTATAGAGAATGAATGCTGTTTTTCCGCTTCAGGGCTGGATCTATTTTTGCAAACTAAAGTAATGAACATAAAAACTTTCCAGTATGGGTAGTGAATATCTGTGATGCACCAATTTTCATAAATGTGGTATTTGTTTAAAGGTAAGTTTGGCACATCATATTTAAACATATGAGAATGATTTTAAAAACATAAGGAGGCATTGTGAGACTACTTTGAAGTCCATCTCTTAAACTCCATTTTCACTTCAACTGCAAGCCTGGTAATAGCAGTGATCTTCAAATTTGGGGGGGGGGGGGGGGGAAGGGGGGTGAAAGAGACTATGGGAATTTCATGATGCAGAGATAAATGATCCAATTCTCCATATGATGCCTCTGCTTTTCTCTTAAATTATGTTTGTACCTACATATTCATTGGGGAGTTTTAAAAACAAATTGATCTGCCTGCACTTATAGTTTGATCCTAAATAATATAATTGTCTACACATTAAAAATTAATCAAAATTAAAAATGAAGGCAATTAATTTTAGCAATTGCAAGTCAAGTCAGTCTCATAAAGCAACAAATAGATTAAAATCTACTCTTCTCAATCAGAATTCTGCCATTTATAAATTAAATATCATGATCTAATTCAGGTTTTTCAAACTATGTTATGTGGAACCCTAGTGTACCATGACAGCTATAGTTCATGGATGATATCATCCAACAATATGGGAAGATATATCACATTATTAATTCCCATCCTAAAACAAGTAACTGATGCAGTGGAGGTGTTTCTTAGTGTGCGGGGACTGTAAGAGTTTGAATAGGCTCCTACTTAACCCCGCAAGACTTCATGGGTCTGGCTCTTGGCACTTTCTGTGTCTTAAATCCAGATTGGGTTGAACTATTTCAAGATGAACCAGTGCATAATCTGAATCTTCCTTTTCAAGATCAGGTGATAGCTGTTGCCATCTTTTTTTTTTAATAACTTCATATTGTATGCCAATTGCATCAGTTCCTAGACCAGGAATCTGAACACAATCATGCCTTAGTCAACTCTCAAGTGGAACACTGCCATGGGTTTTACGTTCCAATGCTCCTGAAGAACCTCTGGGAACTGTAGCTGCTTCAAAAATATGGTGCTGTGAGCAAGAGCCTCAGTGGTGCAGTGGGTTAAGTGCTTGCACTTAGCTGCTGGCTGCCTGCAATTAGTGTGAGTTCTAATCTCACCAGGCTCAAGGTTGACTCAGCCTTCCATCCTTCGAGGTAGGTAAATTGAGGACCCAGGTTGTTGGCGGCAATAAGATGACTTTGTAAATCAATAAGCTGACTTTGTAAAACACTGCCTGGGGGCCCGAAAGCCCTAATAAGCTGGTCTATACAAAGAATGAAGGTAATTGCTATAGTGCATTGTAAGCCGCCCTGAGTCTCTGGAGAAGGGCGGCATATAAATGGAAAATTTTTTAAGAAGTTATAAGAACTGTTCAGTGAAATACCTCTCTTGTGTGAGCAGAATTGGCTACTGGTATGTTTCTGGGTTAAACTCAAGATGTTGGTGATCCCCAGAAAAGCCCTTCACAGCATTGAGCTGGATTATTTGTTTGTTTGTTTGTTTATTTATTAAATTTATATACCGCCCTTCTCCTACTGGACTCAGGGCGGTTTACAGGGCCATTAAAAGTATCAAAACATGTATTTAACTCTTCCAAACACTTGTACCTTTCCCATAAAATACAACTGGTCCTGTTGGTTAAGAAATTTCTTCCTCTGAAAAGCCAGAAAAAGAATCTTTTCTTTGTGGTGCTTACACTTTGGAACATTATCCCCTAGATTGCATTTGGTCTTGATCATGCAAGACATTTGCAACGCTATGAAGACATGGTTGCATGTCTAAGTATAGGAGTTGGGTTGTCAGAGCCCATGAGATGGTTATGTTAACTGTTGATTGGCAACAATTGATGGCTAGATATATGTTTTGCTAAGTGGCTATTTTTTAATATCTAACTTAAATTAAATTAAAAAATTCAATACACGGTTATTCTTAGCAATTTTTATAAACTACAACAAAAATGGTGATCTGTGAAAAGAGCCATGGATGCCATTTTTTAGATTAGAGTTTTTGTAATTTTTAATTAATAGGTTTTGTGGTTTAATTATTTTTTTAAAAATAATTGATATACTCCATTTGTTGCAAATTTTAAAAAATTTACAACACAACACGTACCAGATTTCTTAATATGTAGATTTGAGATACCTCAATTCGGCCACTTTCTTTCATGCAGAAATAATCCTAAACTACCTTTCTGAATTACACATACAAATCAGACAAAGTTGCATTGTAACAGTATTTAATTAAATATATTTCACAGAAGTACAGAAGTGTTGAAGTTGTTTTTAGTTTGAAAATATTATTTAGTCAATTTGGAAAAGAAAGAAAGTTGAACTTCAAGTAATTTAGATTATTTTGTATTTTAATTTTTAAAATCAGTTCCACAGAACCTTCTACAGTAATTTCGATATATACTGTGGAATAAGTTCCTTTGAACAAATTAGCTACGTTCTTTAAACACACCAATTGTAGACTAGTACCACACGTGCAAATATTGAGGTTTTGAACACATACATTTTGCCATTTCAAAATATTTTTATTTAAATAAATCTACCCTTAATTTGCTTTCCTCATTTAACAACACGGGCTAGTTCAATAGTCAATGCCCTATATCTGTTCATGCTTAACTTGACAAATACATACCTTCACAACAGTTACCAACCCATCATTGCTATTTGGATCAGTAAGAATGGTAAACCGGCCTGTGGGATCACCACCTGTCATTCTGTATACTGCATTCCAAGCAGGTGTGTGTGGTTGATCTTTATCTGTCACAGTTAAATTAGCTACTATAACATCCACTCTGTTTTCAGGAACTTCGCCATAGAACTAAAATACAAAGCACACAGTTATGTTCAAGATGTCAGCTTAGTCTCCCTGAAATATTATAACATTGTTTCTCTATTGAAGCACTGAGGATCCTAAATTATTATCTTCATTTAGAAATACTGTACTTGGGAACATTAGTTGGTATTTTAAAAGAAATAACGTCCTTCTGACTCTAATGAGCTAGACCAGTCTTCCTGAGCTTGGCCAGATAAGAAAGATTGCAATTCTAGAATTCCTAGGTATTATCGATTGTAACTTGACACAAAACTGAAATAAATAGATATATGCTTCTGTTCATCAGGCAAGCACTATAATTTAGCTGTCATTTCCTTATTTGGTGCTCTAGGTGGCAAGTAATCCTAATTCATTGATCTATAGTCATTTTTCAGACTGAAGATCACACTTGATACAAAAGGTTGGTAGAACCAGGAGGGAAAAAAATCATTTAATATACAATTAATTATTTCAGTAAATAATACTTAAATTTAATTCAATGACTCTTCATGAATGTAATGTTGTTTCTGATTACACAGACATATCTATAAATATATAATCTATATCTATTTATTCAAAATTATAACAGTTAATAATATTGAAGTCAGAGAAAGTCTGAGTTTAATGGCTGAATTGCTAATACAGCTTGACTCCACTAATGTGAAAAGATGCAAATATGGAACTGAAGTTCTCATAAGTCAGAAATATATTCAATGCGTTTAGTTTACTAAACTATTTACATTCTACATCCCTTTTCCTTACTCCATACTTACAATCATAGCAGTGAACTCTGGGGGATTGTCATTGATATCTGTCACTGTGATGATGGCTGTTGCTGTATTTGAAAGACCATATGTTGGATTTCCTTCCATATCTGTAGCTTGAATTATTAATGTATATTGTTGTACTTTCTATAAAAAAAAAGCATCAACACAAGACATTAAGAGCAGTTACAGATAAAGCCGAGCATTCCAAGGGGATAACAAGTATTCAATAAAGTCATTTTTTGTGATGCAATGAATTTATCACATTGGTCATTCCTATTAATGTCACTTTCTGAAAATATATTTTTCATTTTTAAAAACACAAATACTGGGCAACAGTCAAAACTAAAGTAGATTGGGCTTTAGGTTTTTTTTTTAAAGGCTCATAAGAACTAAGCATGGAAGGGCACATTCTTGGCAAATGATTCAAAATGCCAAGGCTTTGTGGTGAGGGGAATTGGAGAGTAACGGTGGGAACAACTTCTCCATATCACTATGGAAACCAGTGGAGGCAAGGATAACAGAAACTAGTCCCTAAAAGAGAAAGCCAAACCAAATTATTTCATTAATGTTAAACATTAGGAACCAGATAGCTCTTTTTTGTCAACAGCACAGCTAGCTTCTTCTTTTTTCCTTTGTCAAAAAAGAGCCTCTGGTGGTGGGAAAGTCTTTTCTTAAAGCACTGTTGGAGTGAAGCCAAAGGCAGAGGAACACATTCTTTCCTGAGAAGAATTCTCTTGCTTCAGGAATTAAATTGTTTGAAAATAAGTAATACATTTTATTAATTATTTTAAATTAATTAATAATTAATTTTATGCTGTAGTTACTGGCAACTTCTTAGTAATATAGTTGATATTTATTTATTTATTTTATTTATTTTATTAGATTTATATACCGCCCTTCTCCCAAAGGACTCAGGGCGGTGTACAGGGC
>JANHFR010004199.1:7978-20596 GCA_032468015.1 Mimophis mahfalensis
TGTAAGTCGAGGAAACCGCATCTAAAACTGCCAACAGTTTTAGATTTGTAAGTAGAAAAATTTGTAAGCATGTGGCCACTTTTTTCATTTGTAAGTTGAAAAATTTGTATGTTGAGTAGTTTGTAAGTAGAGGGACCACTGTAATGGGACATGGATAGCATCTTCTGATCGTCAACCTGCCAGTGTTACAAGGCCTAGTAAGGTAGTCCTGGCCAGTAGGAAAATAAGACCGACCAAACAAACCCTTGGAGTGGGCTTTTGCCAACATCTTCAACTTTTATTTCATTTGAACACTTCAGAGAATACAAAATGCTTACATATCAAAAGGAAAGCATTCCTGGCTATCGCCCACTGATTGTCATCCCAGCATTGTCTGACCTTCTTTCCAAAGCCTCCGTCGCTCCCCACTGTCAAAACCCAACCAGGCTTTCACAAAAGACCCTCCTGGTTCCTATGAAGGATTCGAGGAAGCTCTTGCAAGTCAAAACTTCTTCAACTGGGTTCTTCTAGTGCAGGCTCTCAAAACTTGGCTGCAGACTGGCTGAGGAATTCTGGAAGTTGTAGTCTACAAGTTGCCAGGTTTGGGGACCCTGTTCTAATGGCCCAAAAAGGAGGAGGCCGTGCCCCCCCCCTTCCCTGCTTTGCCACATGGCTCCAGGCCAACCCGGTTGTTCCCACAGGCCAGCTCCTCTTAGAAGAACAGATGGGTAAGTAAAAATTAAAAAAAAAAAAGAGTGGTGGTATACAGGGAGGAGAAAGGTGCCAGTCCTGTTTTGCGGGTCAAGATCCCGCCCCCCAACCCATTCCCACAAGGCAGTTGCTTCTCTGGTCTCCTTGGTGCAAAAGGAAGATTCCTCCAAAACAACCAGCAAAGCTGGCTGGGCAATTCTGGGAGTTGAAGTCCTCCAGGCTTCCAGGGGCCAAAGTTGGAGGCCCCTGCTCCAAAAGGAATGGAGGTTTGAGTGTGTGGAGGCAATGCAGCGTGGTACGTGTGCTTGTACATCTAGCTCACTTGCATTCCCAAAGCACAGCCACCATTCCTCACCACAACCTTCAGCTGCTGCTGTTTTTAAAAATACAGACAGGTTAAATGTGTTCACGTGTTTTAATATTGCACCTGACCAAATAACTGAACACAGGACAGATTTTCCCCACCTTCAGCCTGTGTATCCCCATCAGGAATGACAGGACTTGTGCGAATATTTCCAAGAGTTGGAACTCTACATTTCAGGAACAGTTGGCGGGATATCCCCCAAATTTAGATGACCCCCCCCCTCGTTCATCATTATTATACAGCAACAGCATGAATTCAAATCTCACAAAATAAACAATAAGACATAGTAGCCCACGCATGCATACAAACACAAGCCCAAGTGATTATCACACAGATGATTGCGCATTTCAACATTGCATTATTTGGCTCATATTTTTATTCTCCTGCAGTTGGAAGTATAGAGTTTGGGTTTTTTTAAAGTGAAGCCTAGCTCTTTCCATCACCATCAAGATTAAGACAGAGACGGGGGGGGAGCAGATAGGAAGGGTGCTAGATCCGAAGATCAGGCGTGGGAATGAGGACTCAGGAAGCCAGCGTGATTCAGTCCAACAGCTCTTTAATGTAGTGGGAGGAAAACCAGCAACGGCTGGGAGAAGTACAGGGGTTTATATAGTATCTAGCCCAGCCCCTTAACCAATGGGCTGGCTAGGACTCCCTGCCCAAACAATTCAAATATCTTACAAAGGGAATGCTTAAAAATGCCAAATAAATACAAGAAATCTGTTAAGGTCTGCATGTGTTGTGTTTCTCACACGCACTGATATGAACAGAGAAATACCTGCACCCAAAGGATTAATTAGGTAAGCTGGAAAACTGCAGAGTTTTGGATTCTTTATTCTACAGCAGTGTTTCTCAACCTTGGCAGCTTTAAAATGTGTTAAACCAATTAAATCTTAAAGCCACCGTGGGTGAGGAAACTGAACGGCTATTCAAGTACCATCCCACGTGAACCTTTGTAGAACATTTAAACTATTACTACTACTACTACTACTACTACTACTACTACTACTACTACTACAATAATAATAATAATAATAATAATAATAATAATAATAATAATAATAATAACAACAACAACAACAACAACAACAACAACAACAACAAAACTAGCTCGTTCAAAAGGATTTTCTTCGGGGTGTGATTGCAGTAATGATTTTCAAAGCACCCAACTAAAACTAGTAGCAACCGAATTAACTGATTGTAACAGCAATGTAAACACCAGAATTAGATCTGGAGTTCTGTTTGTCACCAATGCAAAATGAAAATATTCCCATTGTGTTCAAGGACCATATAAGGTGGCCAAATTTCTATAGATCCCTACTGAAGATGCAACACAGGGACAACAGAAAATTTGAAAGGGACATTTGACCACAACTCAACATAGATCACAGGTGACTTCCACAAATAAATCCCTTCCAGGTACATTGCGCATTCATGCTCTCAATCTCCTAGAGTCCAGTTTTTCTCAACCTTGGCCGTTTGAAGATGCATGGACTTCAACCCCCAGAATTCCTCAGCCAGCATTGCTGGCTGGGAAATTCTAGGAGTTAAAGTCCACGCGTCTTCAAACAGCCATGGTTGAGAAACACTGTCCTAGACCAATACATCTGCAATACACCAGGTTGAGGAGATTGTGGTGTTCTGAGTCATCACACAATGTCATCTTGCATAGATGATCTCTTTGCAGTTCCTAATTTTTTTCACAATAGACATTCTGGCCTAAAACTACACCTTTCAATGTGTGGCATGGGAGATGTTCCTAGGAGCTGTGTGGTTTCCTGAGTGGGTCTTCCCAGTGTGTCAGGAGCCCTCTCAAACCACAATAGGTAAGTATTTAACCTCATTGAAGAAGACAAAAAAGCACCGCTGTGCTCATTCAGTCTTCAGGTTTTTCAGAAACAGAAGTACAAAAGTCAGCATCGAGGCTTTTGAAAATTATCTCTCCCTCTTCCAAATTTTTGAATCATCACAATCCTTTCTCTAAGCTCTAACTGATAAGTTATGCAGCAAAAACTGTACGTAAAAATAAAGCAAGCTAAAAACCAAACACCGCTCCAGCACCTGCTTAAGACATGAGGTAGGTGCACAAGGAGGGAAATCCTGGCCAAGAGGTGTTGGGAGCCCCATCGCGGTGTTGGCCCAACCTACAGCCAACCTCCTGTCTCTGCAGTCCAGGTAATGCCAGATGGGATGCTTTAATCCATCCCAAAATCAGAGCCAGCATCCATTTCCTAGAAGGACGAACCATAACGCCTTAGGAGAAGAGGCTTCTGCACAAGCTCGGAGGGGTCTGTTTAAACCAGGGGTCTGCAACCTTGGCCATTTTTAAGACTTGTGGGCTTCAACTCGCAGAATTCTGGGAATTGAAGTCCACAAGTCTTAAAGTGGCCACAGTTGGAGACCCCTGCTTTGCTGGCTGAGGAACTCTGGGAGCTGTGCAAGCAACAGGCACGCAATTCACACACGCAGCTCCATTTGTGAAAAGGGTGGGCACTTGCACGCGTGAATAAATTTCCACTTGTGTGAGTGGCAGACACGAAACCCAAAAACGGAGCTGCCAAGTGTGTGCACCTGTTGCATGCACAGAACCATTTCCTCTCTTCCCACCCCCAGGCTGGCCCACAAAGCCAGAAAAGTTGGGGGAACCCCTGCTTAAGAGAGCTTTCTTTTTAGCATCTAAATGGTCTAGGCCCTTCCCAGTATTTTTGCTCTTTCTTGTGACACTCGTGACCGAAAGAAGCATTTTATTCTCCCGTGGAATCTGGTCGTTTTCAAAAGTGCAAGTTTTCCCAGCAGGTATGTAGGGAATCCAGACCTCCAAGTCACCTGTCCAAAATGTGAAAGAGCTGTGCATGCGGCTCTTGGCAGTCTTGTATAAAGAGTCTCAACAAAAATTGGAGTGCGTTATTTTCCACGATTCGGGTTGTGCCACTTCCCTACCAAATTAATGCAGCAACATAGCATGGGAGATTGGTAGAAAGTGGGTTTCCCCCCCCCCCCCCTTTCAAAAAGGAGACATCGATTGAATCTACTCCCCACTGCGAACAGGTCCAAAGCTCAAGAAAAATACAAACGGGATCTTTGATATATTTTCAGGAGGTAAAAATGGGAGTATTTTGCCTCGTCAGCTGAGCAAATACGCAAAACGACATTTTTTTTCCCAGAAGAGGCACATGGCAGCAGTCCTCAAAGCTGAAAGCCAGCAACTGAATTTCCCCAGCACGATCACATCCTCGATTCTTCTGGCTGGACACGGAGATTGTCCAAGCAAAGATTTAAACAGTCGATTGTCTTTTCTTAGAGAACTAGATTTCCACTTTCAAACATTGTCAAAGAAGAGGCGTTTGCAGAAGGAAAATCCATACCGCGTGGAGTCCCAAGGCTGCAGTTAGCCTGGCAGGTGACTGAACGACTTAACAAAATCACTAGGAGTGAAGCATTTCATTGGTCATCTGTGCAGTGCAAAACAAAAAAAAAGGATGAACATCCGAGAGACATAACTGCACCTAAAGCTGCGAATTGGTTCATCTGCATGCCCAACAGCCATTCCCCAACAGTTGCGCCCTAAGTGGGGTGAGCCAGATGGGCTGGAGATGATGGAATTTGAAATTTAGCACAAGTGGAGGGTAGGAATTTGAGAGCCAGCGAGTATAAAAGGAGACCCATGGGTGCCCTCTTACTCCCATCTCCCCTGCCCTCCACCAGGACAGAACAAATTAATGGACATTAGGGAGATTTTCCTCTCCCCCCGCGAGGAGGAGGGGGTGGAGAAAGGGAGACAAGGCTTATCTCATGGTTTACAAAGGCTCAGAAAAAGTGCATCAAAGGGTCCCTCAAAGGGTTCAAAGAAGACCACTTGCCTTCCATCCTGCAGCGCTGGAAGGCAGGACTGCTGGGCGTAGCTAAAGCACTTGTTCAGACCCAGGGGGGCTGCAAATTCAGGGTTCCGTGGCAAAAGGGGGGGGGGGACATGTGGCTTTGAAAGTAGAAAGCTAGAAAACTGAGTCCTGGAGAAAGTCCTGGAGTTCAAAGCCAAAGAAATGGGGATTTTCCCTTAACCATTTTTGGGATGATCTCACCTGTCTCCTAAGAAAGAGGAAAACAAAACCTGGTTTTGCAAAAAATAAAAATAAAAATGGAGAACAAATGATGGAAAGCTTTACAAAAGTTACAAAAACTCTCCTTTAAAAAGCCAGCAAAAATTCTTAAACTATCAGGCTTCCTGGGCTTATATGAAGGACAGAAGATAACAGTAACGGTCTGTAGTCTACTCAATTGTCTGTTGTACTGTCAGGTAAGACTGTAGCCTAAATCCTAGCCAATGTTTGCCTAGAACATGGCTTAGGATCAGAATTAAATTCAGATAAAAAGAACTGAAAATGCACATTGCAGAAGACGACTTCCATTTCAAATTGAGAATTACTCCAGAAACAGTATTAGCATCAAGTAGAGTCCTCTCAGCTTCTTTGCAGGACAAACAAAACAAAATAAATAATCTTCCATTTGGTTATCATTTCTTTTCCTGGTACATGTACGTTTGACATGATGTTGAGATGCTCCACTAACCTTTGATCCAGGTAAAACAGGTCCTATCTACCAGGTCTCTTCTGGGATTACTGGCTTAAGGATAAATATTTACCCAAACAGTTTTAGACTGGAAAATGTGTTGGTCCAGCGAAAGTGGCTGCGGAAGAAATCAAAAGCCTCCATCATTGGTTATTGGTGCTCTGAGGAGGCGGCTTCCTCCAAGTCAGGAAGGTCCCACCACAGCAAGAGTGTTGAGCGAGATGGATGGAGTAGAGAGTGCGTTCCATTTGCACATTCTTGCAAAAAAAGCCACATACTGGGAGGAAGCCACGGGGAGAAACCACCTAAGGCTTCTGCTTCCCCAGTTTGGAAGGAAAGGGGGCAGATGCAAATGGGTCACTAGCGGGCAGTTCCTTAGTCCTGGAAGGAAGAGAGGCGATATTAACCGACCCAGCAATCACCTGCTTGTTGGTCTGAGATACCACTTTGTAAGCCGCGATGGGCTGGGCACCGGCCCCCGGACTGCCATCGGGACTGTAGTGTTGGGAGTATTTTGCTAAGGACTGTGGATGGAAAGGCGGGCTGGTCTTGGACCCCAAGAAGCCTTCCTGGAGGGCCACGTGTCTTTGGAGTGTGTCGTTGGCAACGGGGCTGAGCTCTCCCGATGCGCCTTTGGGAGGCTGGGCATTTGGACCGTCGGTGGCTCTTGAGGGCTGAACCAATGAGGCCCCCGAATACTGGCCTTGGGGAAGAAGGGAGCCAGGGGTTCCCACATCCAGGTTCTGGAATGTGGGGCCCCGTGCGTACTGAGCAGTGGGGCCTAGGAATGGCCCAGGGGGAGGAGGTTCCTTCACACCATGGCGAGCCGCCAGCTCCTCCTGGCTCTTCCTCTTGGTGAAGGGAGCTTTAAGGAACACGTCTCCTTCATCCAGCTGCTTGGGAAACACTTGGCTTTTGGAGAGAAATGGCGCTTTCGTGAAAATGTCCAAGTCGTCACAGTAGCTTTTAGAGCTTCGGAAAGGGGCCGTGGCAAACACGTCGGTGTCTTCTTCGGACATTTCTGCGGGTCGCCGTGGGAAAGCGGTGAACAGGACCGGCCCTGGCACATTCTGGGCCGGTTGGAGGTTGGAGTCCTTTGAGGAGCCTCTTCCCCTTTCCTGACGAGGGGGGTTCATTTTACAAGCCTCCTCTTCCTCTTCCGAGTCCATCAGCAGAGGCCTGGATCCACTGCAGTCCAGGATGTCTCCCTCGGGGTCGGTCCCCTCTCCTTCACTGCTGTGGAAGGAGCTGTTGCTTGAGAGGCCGTCCCTCACGAAGAAGTCCACTTCGGGCTGTAGGTTACTCAACGGCAAGCCACTGGCGGGCCCCGGCCTCCGGTCTTGCTCTGCGCCGACCATGAAATACGCAGCCGGCTTCTCCTGCAGTCCTACAGAGTGTAAAACAAGAGTATTACTTGCTAATCTGAAATACGCCGGCTAAAACTAAACCACAGAGGTGTAATGGCATGGGACTTAAAACCAGCAGCACACATGTTGGGGTGAGGGGAAAGGGAGATGGAGGGAGAAATACGTTTAAAATAAAAATCGTACAAAAGTGAAGCCAGGTAAGTTACAACCAACAGACACAACTCGGCGTTACTTCACATTTCAAGGTTCCACAAAATGTGGGTTAGAGAGAGATGGAAGGAGTTAATAAAACAGACACACAGGCCTCACTCAAGACTTGGGAGGATGAGGATGAGCAGGAGGAGGAAATGGTTGCTCCAGACATCACTAACACAGGGCGAGCTGTGTTTCCAAGGAAGCCGAGGTTCTAGATCTCATGACCCCGGAAAATGAGGAGGTCCATTTCTTCTCAATTCCGGGTAAACTCTAAAGTGGGCTCAGGTGAAGCACACACAGACTGGGCCTCTGCTGTCCTGGCACAGGTCCCCTTGCTTTTCTGTCTTTTGATCGGGTGGCCCTTCTCCTGCATTGGACTTTGAGGAAAAATACTTAGGAAAAACAAAGAGAAGATTCAAAATAAACCGTGTGCTAGCCTGCTTTAATCAAATCTTGCTTTCTTTTGTGGGTGGGTGGGGAAATGTTTTAAACCTCATCAGTGTTAGAAATGAGAAAGCTTTAGAGGCCATCTGCAAGCCACCTTTAGGGAAGGGGCTCTGGAAGGGTCCAATCTGCCCATTCAAAGCTGTAACTAATCTTGGTCTTCTAATCTTGGATGAATGGGGGTCAACAACTTGTCTCTTTGGGCTTGCCAGCTTTTTCAAACTCCTCTTAACTGAGTGGGGCAGCAAGTCTATTGCAACCCTAGTTGGCTGGTGACAATGACCGGGGCCAGCCAGGCCCAGCAGGGCAGCCCAAAGCCCACAGATCTGCCCGCCTGGTGCCAACCAGCCGGGCTCTCCAAACAAGCGGGAAAACCTGATCTTGCTACACACATGGAAGAGATCAGATGAGTCACACACATAGTTATTAGAACACAAGAGAGCTTACCTTCCGAGAAAGAGGAGCAGGTTACAATGTTAGCGGGAGGGCAGGAAAAAGGCGGGTAAAAACTAAAGTTCAGAGAGCCCCGTTTGCCACTATCCACAGTAATTATGGGGCACAGTGATGGGCACCAGCTCAAATTCGGAAGGAGGGGAAAGCAGAATTCCTGCTAACTCAGGAAAGGCAGAGGGCCATCATGGTTCACCAGCGGGCATTGGCCAATCTCTGGTGGACCAGCTGAGCTAATAGCGGCGTTGGGGCCCTTCTGGAGATGGTAGGGGTGTTCCTCTGGTCCACAGAAGCCCTGCAGAGCTCTCTAAGCCCAAACGAACACTCTGAATCGCTTCTAAAGCCTCCACTGTGAAGAGAGAGGCATCTTTGATTTCTCATTTGGTTTATATCCACGTCTTTGAGGATCAACAACACACTTCTTAGGCAAGGCCATCAACTGTTAGGATACTTGAGCTGCTTTTCGTGATCAAAGATGGGACTCCAAGGACAAGCATCGGCATTTTATTGGCAAAGCATTAAAGCCTAAGTTACACGATAAAATAAAAGGCCCGCCAGGTTAAGAGGCAGGAGTTTCTATGGCAGGATGCTTAAAATTCTTGACTGTTGATTTGCCGTTCTCAGCCATCCCATTTCTCCATTCTTAATTGGCCTGTTGGCACTGCAGATCCCACCGACAAAAAACAGAAATGAAAACCAAGAATCTTCCTCCTGTTCAAAAGTCATTTGCAGTGGAACAGACATTGTTATATAAGGTAGCCTTCATTCTGACTTTCTTAGATGAATCCCTACTATTCCAAGCCTTTTTATTTTTAATTTCTCTGAAAGAATACACACTCTTAAAACCAAATTCCAGCTGTTTGGAACTCGGTAGGCAGGAACTAAGGTCCTAGAATTAGCTTAAATGCAGATTTTTTTCACCAACTTAACCCACAAACACTCCTGCAACCAGGCCCTTGTGCTAACCAAAGTTCTTGGTGGCCCTCAAAATCTCTACAGCAGGAAGGGCCAACATTTTTGAGCTCAAGGCCATTGATATACTCAGGCGGGAGTGAAGGGCTAAACAGGAGAGGGGACCGGGTGACATATCAACCAACCAACAAGCAAGCCAGAATTTGGGATTTTCTTCCCAACTGTTGGAGAACTTTGTTGCTTCAACCAGGTTAATTTTATTTGGGGGTTCACTCAACAGAACAGTCAACTCTGCCATTGATTTTTGGCAGCGATAATAGCTGGTGGAAGGAGAAGTCCTTGATTACATTGCTCTACAACAAGGGTGCCTAACCGTGGCAACTTTAAGACTTGTGGACTTCAAATCCCAGAATTCCCCAGCCAGCTACGGAATTCAGAGAGTTGAAGTCCACAAGGCTCGAGGTTGCAAAGGTTGGACAACTGTACAACAAGAGCATTGTAGAAGCCGATGCTTCCCCTCTCCCTGTTTTCTTTAAGCCACACAAATGTTTAAAAGTTGGGTTTTGTTTTATTTTATTTAAAATTTTTAGCCTGAGCATCATGGAAAACAACTTTCTCCACCACACAAACTGGAGCACCAGTCTGGTCCCTCTGCTGAAAGGAGACCCTGGTAGAATTCGTCAGAGGGTTTGTCTTCTGTGGTTCTTTTCTAGTGTTGCTTGAAGACAACCTGGCTGCAATACATTTGATCTGTAGAGTCAACTGTTTCCAGAAGCCATCTCTTGAGCAGCCCAGAGGCCTGGCATTTTCTCTGGCCTTGACCAAGTCTTCTTGCCTGCGATTCTTCTCCGGAAATTCTTTTATGGGATGGGATTTCTTAAGTCTGTTTCCAAGGCATTTCCCTCCCACCACTTTGACAGAAGATCTGGGCCACTCTCCTCTTCATCCATATTTGCATCTGGATTTTCCGGACAGTGGGTTTCGTGGCTGGATGCTTCCCAGCCATTCTGCTCTCAGCTTCCAGAAGCCTGGAGCGAGGCCTTTCTCAACTTTTCTGGAGGTCTTTCCATGGTAGGGGAAAAAAATAATGAAACGCAACTCTCTGATTTTTCTGATTGACAGTACTCAATCAAGTTTAGACCCCGGAGAGGGTAGAAATAAAATGGAGATATTCTGGCCAACATTTGGACTAGTTCTAGCAGATTGTCAGCTATAATATCAGGAAGGTTCCGTCTTAGAGCCCAGCTTACTTGGCTGGCCTCTGCACCTTGGCTTGGGGACATTGAGGAACCATTGCTACACTGCTATCAATGACAAAATGCCTTAATAACAGTGATATGAATCTAGAAGACACCTGGAACTTGAAAGTTGAAAAGTATGTTTTCTGGAAACCCAGGGTGTGTGGGTATGCGTGTACACGTGACTGAGACAACTTCTAAATTCGGTTCTGACTGTGATCAAAAGCGTCTGAGCTGAGCAGGATTACACTGCTCCTGAATTCTCAGCAACTCCTCCTGCAACTCTATATTCTGTCCCAACTTTCAGCATCATCCAGAGGAGTCCAGCACAGCAATCCCTGCACTGAATGACTGTCACTCATTCTTCAGATCTCAGCCCTCCGGACCAATCTTTGCCTTGGTCGTCAGGGGGGGGCAGAAAAATTAAAACCCATCCTAACTCATGCTCTGGTAAAGACCAGAAGGGCCACTGGTTGGCCTCCCGTGAATGAGGAGCATCCTTAACAAGGCCAAACATTGTAAGACTAGACCTCCCTGGATGCCATATGGAGGAATTCCAGGGATGGTTATAATGGAAGGCGCGTTCAGCTTTTAATGGCCTTTATTGTCTCTCTTCCTTTGGTTTCTCTGCTCGGGGACTATAAGCAAATCTCTTTTGGGCAGGAGAGGCAGATTCCATCTGCTCGTTTTGGTAAAGAAAACCCCACCAGACTGTGTCCTTTTGGTCACGTACTGTAAATATTACCTTCACAAGGAATAGTAAGAGAGGATGGCAAAACGTGGCCAAGATTTTCAGCCCATTGGGGGCAAAGAGAACTCCGCATTGGTGCCGCAGATCTAGATGCATCCATGGAAACATGAAGGCAGAGCAAGACCACCAATGGCTCCAACGCCCTCTGAGTTGCATCTCCCTTTGAAAAAGAAAACCAGCCTTTTGCAGCTTCTAGAAAGGAGCCAACAATCCACCATTCCCAGGACAACCTTTTCATGGTTTATTACTGAAGTATTTCCATGAGGACTAGTAAACTTTAATCTATGGCTGGGGAATTCTGGGAGTTGAAGTCTATGTATCTTCAAACTGCCAAGGTTGAGAAACACTGACCTAAGGTATTTCAGTTACCCAGATAATTGGAGGCATCCTTCTCGAGTGGGTAGGGAAAGACCCACCCCGGTTCATATCGGTTAGTTCACAGCACTATCCTCACGCAACCAAAGGCTTCCGTAAAACTCCTTCCAGAACTCTTCAACAAGTTAATTAAACTTAAAATGTTAAAACGTTCTTTTTTAAAAGTACTTTAATTCACAGGGGGTGGGTTTTGTTGGTGGGTTGTTTTTTTTTTTTGGTTTCTAATATACAGCAGGTGGCTACTTTGTTTTAAAAAAATCCATTCTTTTTTCCATATATTTTCAGTATCATCTGACTATACAATAACATTCTATCTAAAACTTTGTCCGCGCGATCCAACACCAGTTGCCTGAACTTCAGGGATCGACAAAGAATCCAAGAGTCTGCCCCAAAATGTAAAGAACTATTGACAATTTTGCTAAGATCGTTTTCATAGTTTTTTTGGTTTTTTGTCACAGGATCAGGAAAAGTGCAGCAAAACCATCTATGGACACACACATCACAGAGAAGCCGTAGCTGTTTCATAATGAGGGGCGTCAGCAAGAAAGACTTTAGAAAGAGCCAAGAGAGGAGTGACACTGACAGTGAAATTCTATTTACAGAATTTGTTGAGCTAACGTCTGGCAATTTGTAGGGGGCTCGTGGGAAAACTGGAGAAAAATACTCAGGGTTACATCGGAAGGTCTTTTTCAATTTTGTAGGAGAGGCTGATACACCTAGAAATTGAGCCATTCGTACACTCACAGGTGGGGAAACTGCACTTTTTGCACCACTACGATACATTTGCACATACACAAAGTTAGCGATAAGCTAAGGATTAATTCCACTAACGGAGTTAAGAGTCATCCTCCTTTTCAGAAGAACATCTTGGAAGGGACATTAACTTTGGAGACCAGAAGCCAATGAAAACAAGTTTACTATAGCCAGCAGTTGGATGAAACTGAGCATATCCATAGGGAAATAAAAGATAAAGCTGTTCAGATACACCTAGGCTGGAAAGCACTCGCTGCCAACGGATTGGGAAGGAGCTCACGCTACTTCTCTAAAGACAGACGGATCTAAGTGAAAAAGCACAGCCTGGCTATCAGGAAGGGGTGGGGATGGCTTCATATTACGGCGTTAATACGCTATGCAATTACAGAGAGGGATTGCAAAAAACCGAGAAAGAAAAACAGAACAAAACATCAGTCTTCCCTTCAAGAAAATCTGACATGTCCATACAGTTTATACAATCCCTCAAGAGACCCACGACCCCTGTCGCCCGGG
>JANHFR010004200.1:1832-12328 GCA_032468015.1 Mimophis mahfalensis
TATTGTATTGTATTGTATTGTATTGTATTGTATTGTATTGTATTGTATTGTACTGTAGTATAGTATAGTATAGTATAGTAGTATAGTATAGTATAGTATAGTATAGTACAGTATAGTATCTATTATTTTATATTATATTATATTATATTATATTATATTATATTATATTATATTAACTGTACACCAGGTATATACTATGCTATATTATATATTATAAATTACATTATAATTTTACAACTGCTTTTACAATTGTTTGCTACCAACACCCAGAATATACCAGCATACATCATGTAAATGACTTTGAAGATCAATTATTCAAAGATCATCTTGAAGAGCTTTATTCTTTTTTCCTTTCATACAGATATACACTGTACATATGAAAGACGTCCAGAATTCAATGTACAGCAAGGGAAGCAGAATTCATGCAAGTTTAGCTCTTTTTGCACCTCAAAAATCCCCCTTTCTCTTTATCAGCTTCATGCAGTTGTCAGACCTAACAAATAATTTCAGGCATATAGAAAAGGCTAAAAAAACAAACAAACCAAAGATGACATTCTTGACTTTGAAAACAAACTCTCCCATTTGAACTCGATTCCCACTGGCTTTAATTTCATGTCCCTGCAACATTGGCATAATATAGAAGTGATTTGCCATTGCCCGCTTCTAGGATTTTTTTATCAGTTTAGCTTGGGGGGGTCTCCAGGGTTGGCCACTCTAAGAAGTGTGGACTTTAAGAAGTTAGGAGACCCCTAAGTTAGTCTGTGTAGTATTTATATAGTGCCTATTGTATGTGGCTTTTTAGATGCTGACTGGGGTGTTGATCGCCAGCTAGTAAGTCGTTGTCTGTTGTTTGTTGTACTGTGAAGCCCTTGCCTCCTAAGTACTTGATAAGCTTCTGGTAAATCAGCATTCCTGTTGACTGAGGAGGGGCCTATTTCCTAGACTTCAATCACTTCCCTGGCTGTTTTTGTGCCTGCTTGTCCAACAATCTTAGTAACTGCAAAATGGAATGTATGTCCGTGTTCACTGCAGTGTGAGGCTACCAATGAGTTCGAGTCTCCTCATCTGACCACTAATTTGTGTTCTTGCAATCTGGTAGTTAGCTTTCTCCTTATCTGTCCTATATAGTCACAGAGGCAATCCATGCAGGGAATCCAGTAAATAACATTGGAAGTATCTCCCATCTCCAAGTGAACTTTACAATGCATAATTTGTCCTCATATGGTAGCAGCGTGCATTGCCCACTTGCAAATCTCATAAGCTGTCCTACAACTTCTAAATGTTTTTGATATATGGCATGATGTGCCATGTACTAGCCCATAACATTTTAATTTATTCTCTCTTACGGTGCCAAAAAATTATCTTTTTTTAATCTAAAAGCCGGAAAGTGTTGAATAAATGTTATCAAAAGTAACATTTTTATATTTTGGAATCCACAAGGGGGAGCTGAAGTTGTTAAGAAAAAGCAGCAGATTTTATTTTGGATGCAGCTGGGTAAGTTTTGTTTAGTAGATCCAAGTTCTTTTAAATCAGGAGGCCTTGCAATTTAGGCAGAGTTACAATAATATTTCATCAGGTTAAGGCAGTCAAACATTATAATTCTGCTTGGTGAGCACAGAAGGTTTATGCTTGTCATCACAGTGCAAGTGCCTTTAATTAGGCATTGTAGCCTTCTGGACTTAATTGTCTCACTTCCAAACTCTACTTTACTTGGCATGAAAATAAGAACACCTGAAAACAAGACTCGTTGCTTACAATGACTAGACTGTTTCTTTTATCAACTTTAACTGGAGAGCTTTAACAATTTATAAGACTTGTATTTCTATACAGGGGGCATGACCGCTCAATGGTTAAAGACACTGATATTGTTAGTTTGAAAGTTGACAGCCCAGGTTTGAGACCCAAGCGCTGTGTGATGGGATGTTACTTGCCCCAACTTTTGCCCACCTACCAGTGCATGTGAGTAGATGAATAGGTACCACTTTGGTGGGAATGTGTACCTCGGCATATAGTCATGTGGGCCACATGACCACAAAAGTGTCTTTGGGCAATGCTGGCTCCCTTGGCTGAGAAACGGAGATGAGCATTGCCCCCTAAGGTCAGATATGACTGCCATTGGGAAACCTTTATCTTTATAATTCTATACAATATAGGAACCCTAGATTTTTGTTCAGATTTTCTATAGCCTCTGTACAAACATCCCCACAGACTTCTCTACGACAACCTAATCAAGAAATAAATGTATTCACATTTCTTAATTAAGAAATAAGAACAAGCAAAACTAAGAACCACTTTTCAAACTTACTTTAAAAATGCAATCTCTATGATTTTATAGTCATATTAATCAATATATTAGGGAAAGAACGAAAGAACCATGGGCAAGGAAGAAACCAGAAAACTGCTTACAATAGGTGTTTGCCAGAAGCAAGGTTTTCTACTAGAAAACCTGTTGCAATTGGACTGCATTTTATGCCATATTGTTGTAAGTGAACAAGATCATGTATGACTGCAACTTGCAATTTCACTTTTCCTTTCTCCATTAATTCTACTTGCGAGAAACGAGTTGTGAAGCTCACAAATGGTGATCACATGACCAAAGGGCACTGCGACAGTTGTAAATGCATGCCAGTTGCGAAGCATCCAAATGGTGAACATGGGACCATGGGACTCTGCAACAGCCTTAAACGTGAAGCTTTTTTTCCAACTGTCATAACTTAGAAAGATCACCAAACAAGGAATTTGGTAAGGGGGGGTCAACCTGCATTCACATTTATATATGCAAAGAATAATTAATACCTCTGCAGTAAGGAGAAAAATATCATCACTTATGTTTCTTATTCCACATGAAACAACACCTAGGGCAATTCCGGGAAATACATAGGCATTGTTCCCCTGTCCAGGATAAAACATGCGTCCGTCTGGAAGAGTGACTGGATCAAAAGGGCTTCCACTTGCAAAAATGCCTCGTCCCTGAATAAAAACAAAAATAATATTGTGAAGCATTATTCAATGGGAAAGGATGGACATACATTGAGATGTTCGAGTAGATAACAGTATTGTTATAAAGTGATTATATTAGAAACTATAGGAAGAGCAAAAGACCTATTATTTGATGCTATATATCTATAACATCTATGTGGTTTCTTCTGGATACCTTGGCAAGTTTCAGATTAGTTTGAATCCTTTCTATAATTTTACTATAATGTCCACATCTGTCTAACTATAGATAACAAGAATGAGTTTTCTATGTTTCATAGTTTTTAATTCTTTCTCCTTAAAAAAAACATCTAGGAGAACTTTTCCAAGTTCTCTTCATCCACAGTCAACTGTGGGTGAATGTTGTGATCATTCTGTCTATGCATGTGTGTACATATGTTGAATGTCTATCATAGAAACTCTACATGACACGCTTCTGGTGAAATTCTATCATCTACACAACTTTTAAAAAATAGATGTTTTATTAATACATTTTCTTTTTATATCACATTAAAATTCCATATCTATCTGAACAGCCTTTTGTCTGGGCATAATTAATTTTAAGCAGAAATGCAATATTAATCAACGTTAATCATCATAATAAGCATACTAAACCTATCAATAATAATCTCAAAACATTAATACAAATAGTTTATCCATCTTACAAAATTTTCAATACAAAAGTTTTTATTAACTTAGATCTTACTGGCTGATGATCCAGCTTCACCCGGCTATAGTGGGGCCTGCCAAACTTGTCCCGCCGCCTCCTCCGCCCCAGGGATACAGATTCGGTCTGGAGGCAGAAGGGGAAACCATCTGCGGCCCCAACCTCGCAGCCGTGGGAAAGATCCATAGCAAAACCTTGGGGAAAGGAAGGGGCTGTGTGCCCTCCTCTCTAAGCACCTGTGCTCACTTCTATCAATTGATCTTTGTGCTCTCCCTGCCAATGCAGCCCTTTCCCAGAGCCCAACTCCCTTCCATTCCCTGCCATTACTCGGGTGTCCTTCTCACAACCTCGGCCAGGATGGAGGGGAGACAGGTGGGCAGCAAAGTCCATTGCCTCTGCCAAACACACCATTCCTGACCCTCCCGCACCTGCTCCTCCTGCTACCTCTGCCTCCTGCTGCTACTATAATCACCACCACAGTTTCAGTAAGCAAAAAGGACATGCTACGTTTGTATGTATTTACAGAAATATAGCTAGTCCTCAACTTACGAGCACTATCTCCATCTTTCCAGTATCATCCCTCCCCTTAGACACCACCAATGTCCCAAAGTAGCATGGTAGCTACTTTGGTAGCTACATAGCTCTGGCTACCTAACCCCCATCTTCTCAGTACCGTCACTCCATCTCTCCTCTCAGTCACTGAGAATGTTCTAGAACTCCCACCCCCAGTCTTCCCCCAAGCCTTCCAATCCCTCCTGCAGCCCCTGCTCTCAGTCCTCTAACATCACATATTTCACCATGCCAGCCCACTCCCCAGCTGACACCTCTCCAGAAATTTCTCTCCTCTCCTCCTAGCTGTCATCAGTTTCCACATGAGGCACATCTCATTCTGCTCAAACATTTGTGTTTCTTTCCCTGCACAGACAAATGCATTTTGGTTCAGGTATGGATCACCCAAACAGTTGTTCTGAACACCAAAATGCTTTTTGAATCCCTAGTAAAATGTAGCTAATTTATGTCACAAATCTGAACTCGAAACTTTACAGTGAAAGGCAATTGTTGTAGTACAGCAATTTTGAGGAGCTTTGCAAGGGTGCCAGAGTGCAACTTAAACATGTCTCTGAATAATTAAAATGGTTGCATCTTTTTATTTCTCTCTCCATGAGAGATATTGGGAAAGAAATATATTCTACTACCAGTAGTTCCTGAATATAGATGAAATCCTCTATTAATTGAAATGTTGGCCATGTAATTTTACTGAAAGGCTAGCTCAATTTTGAGTAAAACTGGGTTCCCTTTTATTCTAAAATTATGGAGAAATACTGCTAAAAGCACCCACAAATAAGTCTGAAAACTGCCAAAATAAATACTCACAAAGAGACGATTATATTGTGGCAACAAAAAGTATAATCAATTTAAATTACAATTCTTTCCCACCCCAATACCTCGGTTAGGTAGTAGCAATCTTCAGCAGAGCATTCTGCTTTGCTAGTTGGGTTACTGAGTGCAAAAATTATTGGGCGTTTGTTGAAGGAAGCCATATTCTTGATAATATTTTTCGTAAATGCACCAGCAACTGCAGCAACTCCTATGCCAGATAGAGATATAACAGAATGTTACGGAATGTACAATATTTATCCATCACTCTAAAACAGGGGTGTCAAACTTGATTTCATTGAGGGCCGCATCAGGGTTGTGTTTGACCTTGGGGGGCCGGGGGTGGTCGTGGCCAGGGTGGGCAGGGCTAGCTTGACATCACTTTCAAGGCTCCATTTTTGGCTGCAATGGTCTGCTGAAGCCCTCTGCCAGTGAAAACGGAGCCTGGGCAGACCACATGCAGCTTCTCCATGTGCCGGAGCCTGGGCAGACCACATGCGCCCACATGCAGGCTCCATTTTTCCTGGCAGACGCACCATGGGTTGTCCTTCGCTGTTTCCACAGCGTCCCTGCAGGCCAAATCTAAGCAACCCGCAGGCCAGATCTGGCTCCTTGGCCTTAAGTTTGATACCCCTGCTCTAAAAAAATATTCTGCAGATGTATTGAAAAACAATTTCATTTAATTATATTTCTGCTCCATTTTTAAAAAAGATAAAAATGACAAGACAGGCAGAACTGCCATTTTAAATTAGTTACATTCACTGTATATAACATCATTACCATCTTCACCATCACCACAATATGCTTACCACTTTTGTCAAAGGAGACCAGAAAATAAATAATATAGGTTAGGCATTGCCATAGTGCAGCGGTTCTCAATGTTTAGCAACTTTAGGATATGTAGACTTAAACTCCCAGAATTATTTGCTGTTAAAGTGAATGAGGCAAGTTTGATCTAGGTATTTTTTAGCACTACTATGTTTTCTGTAACTGGAAATGTTTTTGTGAGAGCATAAAATCTAAAATAGTATGCTAGTTTATTCTCAAACAAATGTGATAGCCCTCTAATGAAAGGCAAGTTCCATAAATCAAGCCAAATGTATTTCTTTATTTTCACTAAGATGTTTCACTGAATATAGTAATAAAATCCTCCCACTGAGAAGTATAGAAGTTCTATACTTCTATAGGGGGATGTTTTTTTCCAAACAAAAAGCACATTTTTTTTCTCTCATGAATAAAGTATTCTGAAATATTCCTGACATATTAAAAGTACCGTATTTTCATTGGAATATTGGCTCTTAAACTACTTTGTGCTGTACCCTATTCATTTCAAGTAAACTGACGGAAAGAAAATTTCTAATGGATCATGTTGAGAGCAAACTTCACAACCAGAAATGGTTACAATTTTGGCCATTTTCAGACAAGATTTTAATGAGCTATGCACTTGTTTCATTATGAAAATTTTATGAGCAATCCAGATAACATCACTATTTAATCTCGATTTTCAAAGACATCCAGCATTTTTTCCTTCTTTTTTAATGGAAATAAAATACAAACTTGAAATCAATTGCAAATATCTGAAGAGATTGCTCTTTTATAACCATGCTGATTCTTTGATACCATTTTTATCTTCTGGAATTATCTCGAATAAACATTTTCCAATTGCATGTAGAGATCTTTTTATCAATCTGCTTTATAAATATATATTTTAATATGTTTACATAAGAAACATGATTTAGAGAAGAAGCAAATGACAACTTTCAACTAAACAATTATCCAAACTCATACTCTCCAAAAATAAACCCTTTACTCTTATCTGTTGAAGTTGTCTCTTGAGTCCAATTATTTAATGTGCTGTTAATGTGTTGTTAAATATGATATCTGGTTCATTGTTATAAAATAATAATGTGTTCTGAAATGTGGACCTCATTTTTCAAAACAATTTGTTTAAGGTTTCTTAATTTATGAAAAATATGCATACATCTATCCTAAGATAATGACAAAGAAAAGATAAAAGGAAGAGAGATTGAGATAGATGAACAGATATGTAGGAGGCCAAACATATTTCATCAGAATCTTGGTTTCTTTGCATAAAATCTTAATTGAACAGCTGTATCAATGCTCAAACAAAATGAAAAAAGAATAAAAGCTTTTTTAAAAAGTTCACATCAGGACATTGCTTTTGACAAAAATTAAATAAAGGTGCCATAAATTTAATAAACAAATGCCACAGACCCAAAGAGCTTTGAAGCCTTAGCTAAAGTATCACCAGCTTGAACATATAATCTTCCTTTATTTTATTTTCCCTTCCTCTGACAACTCAGAACTCTTACAGAAACTCAAGTTCAAAGCTCCCCGTAATTTTAAACTGATCTTACCAAAAGTTATTGTCGTACTTTTTTTACTACTTAATGTGAATTTTGTTTTTAGAAAGCAAACGGTATAATGACAATCACTCCTAGTCATAGCAAAATAAATTAGAAAACAATCTCACTGATGCTTTATGGCTAGTTTTGTTAAAATAACATTTGTTCTTGCTCCAACAATAACAAGTCTTTTTCCTGAGTAGTGTCTAGTAATATACCATAAATGGCTGTTGCTGAGATTGGAGTTAATGAAAACCTTAGGGAAACATTAGATAACTTAATTATTCCCAACTTTTCAAGAAAAGATTTTAAACAATGAGTTATATGACATTTGATTAAATTTTTCTTGCTTATAACATCCAGATAAATACATCCTTTTAATATTTAATACTGAGCATTACATAGCACGGGATACAAAATACTATATCTGATTTTTCAATACAGAAATGGGTCTACACGAAATTGTATGTTTTAGTCTCTTTGCACGCGATTTTAAAAAGCAAAAAAGACTAGACACTTTTCTAATTTGACTCAAGAAGCAAAATCACAGAACAGATCTGGCCCAAGAAGCTATTTTTCCCCTTTTTACAACCCTGTAATCCCTTTTATCAGGGTGGAGTCAGGACAACTGAATGGAACTAAGTATTTACGAGCTGGATGCCCTTCCTGACGCCTATGTGGAGTTCGCAGCAGATATTTTCTCTTTGCGCCAATAGAGAAACATCTGTCGCTGCTTAGAATTGAATTCCCAACCTCCCAAGTGTGAGGCAAGCTTCTTCACCTCTAGGCCACTTGCTGATCTCCCAATAAGCTATTTATTATATATAATTACATTTGAGGTCATATGTTATTCACATATCACTTGCAGTCTAATTCCAAAATCTTTATAACGTAACCTACTTTCCAAAACTGTGAAAATTACTGTATTTGTTCTTATGCATAAAGATCATGATATTTTTACCAAATTCTCTAAATTGTATGAATATCCAGTATCTGGGTGCACATATGCATGTGCATATTATGTATGTACACGTACGTATACACATAAATATCAACTGAAAGAGCAAACTTTGATGAACTGATATATAGATAGTTCATTACCTATAAGAACACTTGGTTTTATTTTGTTAACAATGTTTTCTAAATTTTTCATCTCCTCATGCTGTTGAGCAAACACTTCTTTCTCAGGTGTTAATGAAACACGACCCTGTTAAAAAACAAGATTACCAGTTAATAAATACAGTTTTAAATTTATTTTATGTTCTAATGAAAAGGTTCTGTCTTCCTTTAAAAACAGTGTTCCTTTGACTTTCTCATCAATAAACTTGTAAATTGCAAAACATATGGCATCCATTAAATAAATATTATAGTCAAAGAATTTTAGCAAGCATTTAAATCATGTTTACAAGCATAGTCAGAAATTTTGAGGGGACTATAGACTTCTAAATTTCTGGGATACTCTGTACTCAGTGACACTGAAAACTTTCCAAAGTTTGTTTGATAAAATGTCATTAAAATTTTCCCAACCTGCATTTTAGAAACTATCCTAACCAAAATTGCTATAAATGTATTATAAGCTGCCCTGAGTCTTCGGAGAAAGGCAGCATATAAATAGAAAAAAAAAATACACGTAGAAATGCTATCTTCATAGGATTCAACTAGGTTTATGGGCCTAGTGACAAAGTCACAAAATATAAATAAGTTGCCAGCATCACTGTTTGTGTGAGTGTGCTTGTATACTGAGAGGGTATGAAAATGTAGAGATAAGTTAGACAGACCTCCAACAGAGGAGAACGTGCTGGTCCAGAGTATCTAGAAGACAAGTGCTCTAAGGAGTCCACGTGTCCCCTCCCGGAAGACGTGTCGCCTACTGTGCCCCTAGCTTTGGCCACACAACTAATAGCTATTTGTCCATTTTAGATTTTTCCATCTGAGAAAAATATTAAATGCCACCTCCCTGCTTGCAAAACCTTTTGAGAGAACCGTTTTCCCCCTCATCTCTTTATAGCCAGGCTATTTTTTATTTTCCCTTAGGGACTGGACACTCTCCAAGTTCCCTTAGCTGACAGCAGAGGATTGTTTGACTCATGAGGACAGCATGCATCGCCTCAGGCCTGGAAACGTCTGAATCTGCTTCAACTATGGCTGCAGTGATGTGTGGGAGGACCCTGCTGACGGGACGAGAGTTTTCCTCCACCCAGAAAGCATACCTAATCCCAATTAATTCTGGAGTGGGGGTGGGGAAGAGTTTTCCTGCCTCTAGCAATTTTGTCCTATAGCTATAAATCTGAATTCTTGATCCAACCCCAAATCATAAAAGATCCTAAATGTCACCATGATTCAAATGAAGCAGAGAGGTAGAACTTTTATCAGATCCAATATATAAAGTCCAGGAAATATGCCATTGTATCTTACATACATTTCAGGAAATTTAAAATTAATTGCAAGCCATCAAGATTATGTTTCTTTCAACTATATAGTTGAAAAATGTTAGGTAAGAAACTAACTTTTCTTCCATTTGGTATAGATGTGTCAGGCACATATTACATACATAAAGCTTAACCATGCAACAGCAGGGTTTTAAAGCAGCCCCAGAACAACTATGTTATACTATAAATAAGCATATCCACAGTGAGAGAGAGAGAGAGACACCAACTTGCCAGGTTTCTGCCATGGTGTAAATTACATCATTGCATTTGTTCTCTTTCTCCGTTTCTTCCTGGTCAGCAACCACAAGTCTTGTTATTTATAGAACAGAAGGCAATGTATTATCAGTGGCAGAGGCACCACAAGGGATTACATAGTTCTGACATGTGGCTAACAACAAAACCTCCAATATGTCACTTTTCTTGACTCATACTTGATTTATTTGGGGGGCAGAATTTAGCTATTGTTCCGCCACCTTCTCTCTTCCTCATTTAGGCACTGAACAATGTCTTCCATGAAACCGGTCCCTGGCGGCAGAAATGTTGGGAACTGCCAATTCGCAGAATTCTAGAGCCTTTCAAGATATTGACAACAAAAGAGTTTTGTCATATCCAGCACGACTCAGACACAGGATTCATCCAAGTTACTGTTTATTAGCAAACTCCATGTTGGTAGAACGAAGC
>JANHFR010004200.1:34097-46733 GCA_032468015.1 Mimophis mahfalensis
AGAGGAACCAGAGATCATTGCTGGCTGGGGAATTGTGGGAGTTGAAGTCCACACATCTTCAAACTGCCAAGGTTGAGAAACACTGGTTTACAGCCATGTGTCTTGCCAATCTCTTTCTTTACTTTCCCTCAAGTTCCCTATGTTAAAATATTTAAGGAGGAATTGGGGTTAGCTTAAATGCAACTTTCCTTTTGATTTAGGACCCTTAATACATAATGATCCCAAACTGAGTAGTAAGTTTGGTGGACTTCAGCCAATTGTTCACTGACTCTCAGCCCAGCCTACCTCTCCCAGGTCTTTTGTTATGGGAAAAATAGAAGTAGAAGAATGTTGCCTTGAGACCTTATAAGAAAGGCGGGACTTAATTAGAAAAAAAATTGATTGATTGAATGAATGCATACATAACTGCTCTTTGCATCTTCTGGCTGAATGCCTATTTGACCGACTGGAAAAATAAGAAGCACAGAGGGAAGGTAGCAAGCCCAATCCTGTTGATTGACCAGTTCAAAATCGTCTCTTGAGTTAAATAGTAAACTGGGCTACTAATTGGATATGATATCTAGGCTTTCTAAGCAGTTAGTTGCAGACACCCATTGTGGGTGTCAAATGAGCATTACATTTGTAAAAGGTAGCAGATATAATTATTTTACAATGCATTTTCCAGTATTTCAGGTTTAACCTTCTTTACAGGTGTGCATAAATCATACTGATTATAAGTGCAGAAACAGGGCTTGATGGTAGACTATTTTTAAGTGTTAGAAACAATACAGATGTTGAATAGTGCTAGAGAATAAATCAATGAAATTGTCTTGGAAAAAAATGATTTGGCATGAGTCCAAGAACTGCCAGTTGATTGAGTTGAACTCTATTTTATTAAAAATAATAATAATCATCTCTTCTCATCCCTATGGGTGGTATGTGTCTTCCACAATCTTCAGTCCTCTGCCAGAGGCTTGGGACTTCAGGTTCTGCACAGCAATCTTAGTTGTACCGAGCACTGCACTCTTCTGGACAGAGAGCTCCGATTTTGTTCTTGGGAACTGCTGGAGCTTCTCTCCCAGCTTAGGAATAACAGCACCAAATGCTCCTACCATCACTGGGCCACTTTGGCATTGTCTTTCCACATCTCCTCTAGTTCCTTCTTCAGGCCCTGGTTCTTCTCTAGCTTCTCATACATCTTCCTGATGTTGCTCTCACTTGGCATGCTATCTATCACCAATGCTGCCTTCTGATCCTTGTCTACTACCGTAATATCTAGTTGATTGGCCAATACTTGTCTGTCTATCTGAATCTGGAAGTCCAACAGGATCTTGTTCTCCCATTGAGTGAGTCTTCAGGGCCTATTTTACCCTATGGTGATACTTCGATGTTGTCTCCTCATTGTGATTCCCATGTGACTGTGGGATACCAAGGTACTTGTAGCTTGCCTATGCCTG
Source organism: Mimophis mahfalensis (assembly GCA_032468015.1). NCBI lineage: Eukaryota > Metazoa > Chordata > Lepidosauria > Squamata > Mimophis > Mimophis mahfalensis. The sequence goes on from JANHFR010004200.1 coordinate 35,534, forward strand.
CTATGTGACCTCCAGGGATCTCAGCCCATCAGTCTTAACCATCTTCCCTCCCTTGACTACCATCCAGCCACCCTTTTCCAATCCAAATGACATCCAAATGTTCTAACTTTAGATCCGTGTCAAGTGGATCAACATACAGCTTAATGTCACTCATGTAGAGGAAGTGGCTGATGGTAGTTCCAATCTTGAACTTGTATTCAAATCTAGTCCTTGTGATTATCTGCTGAGGGGGTTCAGGCCTATGCTGAACAGAGTAGATATAGTGCATTTCCTTGGCACACGCTACACTTGATGGTCACTTGTGTGAGCTATCTTAAGTTGACTTCCAGTGTTATCACAGTCTGAGTTCTTAAGGAAACTCCTTATTATCCTGTTGACTTTGTATAGTGCCAGCTCTTCACAAATCCATGTTGACTTCCTGTAGTGAATTCAGACTGTGCTGCAATTGGTCTGTCTAGACCTTGAGTCTTGGGCAAGACTATGAGCTTTATCTATGAGCCACTGGTGTTTTGAGCTTCTGACATTGTTCCCAATGCCCTTCTAAGCTATGCTCATGCACTAGTCCATGCAATCCTGTAGCTTGCTCCTTACAGGACTTTCCATATTGTGGGGAGGGTGGTTATTGGCCAATGGTACTGTTCTCTCATTGGGGGGCGGGGTCTTCCATTACCAACATTGTCTTCCTTTGTTAGCCAGTCTGATTGGAAACCTGTTGCTAGTAACTAGTGGTGTGTGTTTGTATATGTGTGTGCATGTGCGTGTTAAAAGAGGAAGACAGAGACCACATACTTTCCCCCAGTTATTTGGCAATCTGAAATTCTCTTTATGTTTACTTGCACTAATGTGCACAATAAACAATAATCTAGTAAATTTCTTTAAAAATGAAAACTCCATGCGGTCAATATTCTCAACCAATCTACAAAATAGCCTTTATTTCGCCAACCCATTCTCAAGCTCCTACTGCAGCAAACTCCTAGGGACAAAGAAACCATCAACTGGAATCCAACTGTAGATCAGTAAAGCTTTCCAACATTTATTTCTTTAGTAAATGCAAAGTAAGTTTTTCTTTGCTAAATTAATTTGTTGAAATACAGAAACAAAATTCACTATTATATCCATAAGTTCTAATATTTAAAATTAATTCTTGAGTTAACATCTAGGCAGATCATCCCATGGAATATTGTTCCAGGTTGTAAATCATTGCCACCAGCCACCATTTAATTGAGATTTTTGCATCAGTTCCCCCTTGGTTTTTTCAACTAAGCTTGAAATCTTAATTCTGCTAGGTACACCTTAAATTCTAACAAAAGAATTCATGCATTAAGTAAATCTGCTTATCTCTGATTTACATAATCAATTAAGTAAAAAAGGGGGCCACCATACCTCAGTCCTTGTGGTTTCCTTAACTCATTAACACACCAAAATGTTAAAACAGAAAAAAAGCACAAACTCTTGGCACAGTAAACTTAAACCTTATTTTTTTAGAAGACTAATCTGATTTGTTGGGATGTTCATCATAAATTGCATAGCTTGGGGATCCTAGACATACAGTATAAGGAAATATGTTCTGTACATTCTGTACATTTTCTTGCTCTGCTAGCCATTTTGCAAATTGCCATGTATGCTCCTTGTCATCTTTATATAATAAAGGCTTTTCTCTGCTGCTAAAGGATACATAAAAGTTTAAAATAACCCATAGAAACAAAATGGAAAACCAATTTTATATGCCTCATCTATGCTTAATCCAAACTGCTATAGTGTAAAATACTCTATTCTTAGTAATCTAGCAACTTCTTTTGTCCTCACTATGAAACAAACATCACCTTATTGTTTAGTTTCTAAACTTTCAAGTTTCTTTGTAAGTAAGTCTTGTCATGAAGTGACTATATCACACATTTTTAAAAATTTTAATGAGAAAAAACTTTTGGAACCTGAAAAACACATACCTTTCCAAAACAAACCCCAAGTACAGAGGTTTCTGCTTCACTGTGTACCTACTGTTTAGTTTTATCAGGTATGAAAATTTACCCTGAACTCCTAGCCTGATATCATTTCACCCTTTTCTGGATAGGTTTGCTAATTTGCAGACAACAGTATAGATTCTTTTCAGTAATGATTATAAACACTGGAATAACTTGCAAAAGAATTTCTATAAATAAACAACTATAGATGGGCCCGTTAGCAATTACGAATTAATCATAGGCCAAGAATTGATTAAATTAAGAATACCAGACTTAAATTTTCCTATTAAAGTTTCACTGTGGCCCAACATTCTTTCATAATTTCCAATTAGCGTCACAATTATCTGTTTCTTCCTAATATATTTCTTTGCCAAAGAAAACAACTGTGCCAAATAAATATGCTACCAACAAGTTTTAACAATATTCTAATGAAATGGTAAGAAAAACCACTGTTCTGATTTTTTTTATTTAACTTGGAACTATATGGAATATATATGTCTACAAGCAACTAAATAAAATAAGCCAGGACTGCACTGCACTTGATCAAGCAATGGTTAAAAAAAAAGTTTATATGTTATAATTACTGGTGCAACTAGTTGTAAATGCAAGCCAACTGCATTTTATTGTTGTAATCTGCCCAGAATCACCTCAAAGCAAGATGGGCAGCAGACAAAGCTAATAAATAAATAAAATAAATAAGCATAAATTCTGATTCTTAAATTTAAAATAACCTTTAAAACAGATAAAAAGAAAGATTTCCTAACATAGGGAGAGGTTCCCCAACTTCTTACTGTTGTGAAAAAGTAAATCCATTCACAACAACTCAAGATTATAAACCAATGAGCTACAAGTACAATCTGTATTTGTAAGCCTGTAAAAAGTATGCATCTTAGCTTCTAAGTTAAGTTGTCTTTCCAGCTCTCAATACATTCCTAAAACATCCAGTGGTACAAAATGCAGAAATATAACCAATTACCGGGAAACTGCAGCTTCCATAAATTCATCTAGAAGATCATCATAAGCCTGGCCTCGGATTCGTTTTTGTTTCAGACCTATGTACAAAGGATCACTTATCAACTCCTGTTCAAAAGAAAAGAAAATAAATAACATAAATACAATTGTTATCATTTGGGGCACCGAATCCAAATATATTGTAAACTTACAACTTATAATTGGAAAAATTGTTCAGTCTTCCAGGGAATTATGAGATAGAAAAATGATGGAGAATCTCCCAAAAAAATTACATTTTTTTTATCCCACCTTTATTATTTTTATAAATAATTCAAGTCAGCCAACATACCTAACACACCTTCTTTCTCCTGTTTTTGACAACAACCGTATAAAGTATCTTAGGCTGAGAGAGAAGGAACGGCCCCAAAGTCCCCCAGCTGGCTTTCATGCCTGAGGTGAGACTAGAACTCACAGTCTCCTGGTTTCTAGCCAGGTATGCCTTAGCCACTACTGTTTATTTTATTTATTTTAAGTAAATTTTAAGATTTTAAATGTCTATTTTAATATATTTGTTAAGCTATAATTCCTTTGATACGTTATGTGAGTTAAAGTCACATAAAACTCTGGTAATATGTATATATGGTATCGATAGAGTTAGAAAATAAACATGAATGTTGATTGGTCCGAGACTGGTTAGAGATACACATAAAATTAAGTGAATACACTTGTAAAAAGATAAGCAGGGTTGAACTTGGGTAGTAAAGTATGACAAACTATCAAGAAATAGGGAAATGAAAAAAAAAGTTACAGAAGAAAACAGTGGCAAGTCACTTCTGCATGGTTGCCAAGAAAGCAATTTTACACAGTATCTTTGCATAGTTTCCAATAATCAATAATCCACACAGTGAGTTGATGGGATTTTAAAGTAAAAAGTAAACTCTTTAAAATTGCAGATAACATTCTACATAACTTTTAAAAAGTCATTTATACCTGAAAAAAAAATTCAATTTATACATTTCTGAAATCAGATTACATAACCAAAAATTTCTTGTGAGAAGGAAAACATGATGCTTTTATAAAGCAGATATTATAGTCTTTTTCAGACTAAATGTTAGCTTTTAATTTCATGCATCAAATTATACCTTATAATTTTCAAATCCAAATACATGCAATATCCAAAGTAAAAATAAACAGAAATGAATAAATAAATTCTTGACCACATCCAACCACAGATAATTTTTATACTTCAGAGCGTTCCACAAAGTACATTTCAAGAGGAAGATATGGTTTTGACCATTCTACTATTATTTAAGTCTAAGCTACCAATTACAACAAAATCAAATACCATCTTCCAGTTTCAGGAAACCTCTTTGTGGGATATACATACGTAATCCATATCTTACTGAAGGACAGCACAGAATTATTTTTATTTTCCAGTTCTTATTCGAAATTGTGCCTAACTATTGTCCTTAGGCTCCTTGGAAAAATCAATGGGATGAGACAGTAAAATGCAGCATAAACCCCAAATGAAAATGAATTTCAGGTTTGACTAGAAACCAGCCTAACATGCCCTTCATACTGAATCCATTGTAGAGGCAGACACGCCAAGACAGACTAACTGCTTTGTTGAGGTAATGATCAGAAAACAGAAACTTAACATACTTTAGAAATGTGATGCAAGTGAATGATGAATAGAATAAAACAGTTTAGAAAGGATCAAGGAAGCAGAAGGAGAGAATAACAACGGATGAAATGGATGAATGCCCTTCAGAGAACTACAAATTATTACTGGAGACCAGCTGAACAATAAACATTGGTCTATGCCAGGAGAGTGAAACTCATGACAATATATTATCGTCATGTGACATATCACAACTTTTTTCCCTTTTGCTAAAATGGGGATGGGCGTGGCCAGCACTTGACACATCCAGCCCACTGGGCCACGAGTTTGACACCCCTGGTTTATGCAGTAAAAATCAAATCTGAAAGCACTTAATTAACTAACCTGTCTCCAGCTAACCTGTCTCCAGCTAATATAACCTGTCTCCAGCTAATATAACACATTATTTCCAAAAATATTCTGAACCTCGATATCAGTTTTTTATGGAAGGAATGATGATAATAATGAAGCTTCAACAGAAATTAGAAAACATCCCTGGTCCACCTAAGAAACAGAAATAATCTGGATCTGAAACTATATGTTGTCATTTTTCATTACCTTCATTAAACAAATATTTCAGGACACTTCATCTAGAGATTATTTGTACTTATTTTTCTTTAAAAGTATCCTGCTAAACTAGGTTAATTATGAACTTGTACAAGTAAAATACCCGCAGAGACCTCGTATATGGATTAGAGATGGCTACTGCTAGCTTAGCAGATGTTCAGCAACATCTAAAGGACCTTAGGTATCATGCTTTCTCAGAACAATACTTGAACTAGAAGGCATGCAATCAGACATTCAATGAAGAGCTCTTATAAGGTACTTGCACTGCAGATATCAGAAAAACCTTTAATAATGATGAGAGGCACCTATTCCAAACTCTATGTCCTAATATAGCAGTGGACTAAGAAACATTCATCTCTCATTTAGATAAGTGGTCAGTGCATTGTTATTGTAATTGATCACTCTGGTCTGGGGTCCTCTGTTAGCTCTGGTTCTCAAATTAGTTCCTCCCATATAATATTGATGAAAGAAAATGCAACTTTAGACAGCCAGTTTGACAAATGGCATTAGGAAGACTTAGAATAAACATGGGCTGTCATCCTGAGTCCATAATCTACATAAACTATTTGACATATCTGAAAAATGGGGGAAATGATGGGTACTCTACACCAGGAATGTTTTTCAATCCAAACTACAGTCCCAAAACTCAATTTCATCAGTGCAAAACATGATTTAATACTATAACTGAACTACTTCATACTTCAAACTGTCAAGTTGGGGCTGTTGTTTTGAAGAAATATGAGGAGGGAGCACTGTGTATTTGAGCTATACAGTAAAAATGGATATTAAATGATAAAATTAAACGATAAAATATTTAACAAATGAATAATTAAGAATATCTAATACTTTCAAAATTGATATAACTATATACCTGTACTGAAGAAGCAAAATATGGTTACTGATAAATTTTTTTAATTTATTTATTTATTTTATTTACATTTTTATACTGCCCTTCTCCCTAGGGACTCAGGGCGGTTTACAGGGCATTAAAAACATGATATGAAAGCAGGACCCATTATTCAGAAATCTTCATTTACAAGCATCTAAATTATCTTTTCTCTTTTGTTGGAATTGGTATGCTATCTGGCATGCCACCAACATTTTTCTTAATCAGAGTTAGATCATACCAGAGACTGTAGATAATATGTAGAGTCATGGTGTTACAGCGAGTAGAGTGCTAAATATAGTACTTAGCTGCCAGCTGCCTGCAATTAAGCAGTTCAAATCTCACCAAGCTCAAGGTTGACTCAGCCTTCCATCCTTCCAAGGTGGGTAAATCGAGGATCCAGATTGCAATATGCTGACTCTGTAAACCACTTAGAGAGGGCTGAAAGCCCTGATAAGTGGTATATAAATCAAATGGTATTACTATTGCTATTGCTGTATATGATTTGTAAACAGTAGTCCCCCCAAATATGCAACTATAAGCTCAAAGTTTCAGTGATCTAAAACCCTTCTCACATTTATGTGGTTTGAGGCATTAGTCTTATCAGATTAATAAGCCTCAACCTCCATTTTCATCTGCCAAAGGAGGAAATAGAACACCACCATTTTTAAATCAAGGACATTTTCTCATGATCAATTACTTCTATGATAGATTACTCAGAATTGGTATAATTCTTAGTTGGTAGCATTGGCCATGTATTTCAAGAAGCAGGTCAAATCTAAAAGCATCTCCTGCATACAGAAATAGTGAGAAGTAAAATATATGGAGCAAAGCAAAAGAGAAATGACTGTGTAATATAGAAATTTGCAACTGAAAATAATAAATCAGTCTAGAAATAGCTTACAAAGAAATGTTTAAATGTGAATTGCTGGTTTAACAACACCTCCCTTGATCTGTAGAGAACATTTATGTTAAGGTCATTTAAAATGATGTTTTGAAGATGAAACTTAAATACATACTTATTTAAGTATGTATGCCACCAAATAAGAATGAAGGACTCACTGGAGCCTAATGCTGGGAAAGACTGAGGGCAAAAGAAGAAAGGGACGGCAGAGAATGAGGTGGCTGGATGGAGTCACTGAAGCAGTCGGCGCGAGCTTAAATGGACTCCGGGGGATGGTAGAGGGCAGGAAGGCCTGGAGGAATGTTGTTCATGGGGTCGTGATGTGTCAGACACGACTTCACAACTAACAAAAACAAAATGCTGTTTACTTTTCAAGTTCAGCTAACTTAACAAAAAGGGTTCCAGAAACTATGTATAATTACAGTTCAGAAGTGTAAGGTAGTTTTTGCAGAAAAGCCTCAGGAGGTGGCAGCACTTAGCTGACCTTGTCAACCCTGGTTAGGGCTTCCAGGAAAATCTCTGGACTCTAGGTTAAACAGGAAGTCAAAAAACATTCCAGAAAGCAAATCACCTTTCTATGGCTGCCAAGAAAGTTACACATCCATGTCCATGAAGTCATCAGGAGTCCAGCTCACCTCAAAGGACACATAACTTTTATTACCAAAGAAAAAAGGTAAATGTGCCTTTTCTAAATGGAATAAGAGATTTTTTTACCTGCTTTAGTCTAGATTCAAGCAACCTGAACTTGAGAAGAGTGGTTTGATACTCAGGAGCCATCCACCGAAGTCACACTATGCCTTGGAGCATTAGAGCCATAGCCACATTGGTACAGAAGTGTGTTTAAAGTTTTTTTGTTGGCTTCAACAAGGCTCTTCCAGGTAAAAAAAGAGCAACTTCAGAATAAGGCCCGTTCGTGCAGCACATGCTTGAGGCTAGTGGTACAGGAAGAGGCAGAATCTTTTATCCAGCGGGGACACAGTTAGCATTTTCAACGCCTGAGATCCTCCAGTCACAGACACGCAACAGTATAATGTTTCTCTGACACAAGCACTACTATTTTCTTCTGGGAACCCCTCTTGACGGAAGAATATGGCACTTTTCATTAGCCGGTTTTATTTCTGTTTGTGGAATCCCAAAAATAATTCCATTCCTCAAAACTGCTCTTATGACTAGAGCAATTTTAAGTGTGCTGAATTTTCACTCATTAGTTATATCACTTTCCAACAGTTTTCAAATGCTGGACAATATTCAGCATAAATAAAGCCAAATTTCCTTTGGAGCATTATGATCATGATTTCTTTTGAGAATCTGTTTCCCCCCCCACAAACATCAACAATCGTTGATTGTCCTTTTCGAAACCTTCTGTAAATAATATATCAGACGACATCATCATCATCATCATCATCATCATCATCATCATCATCATCATCATCATCATTATTTAAAAAGATGCTTCTTCTCTCCCTTAAGTACAATCTTAAATAGACCCTACATAGGCCTAAATAATGCACTTCCTGTTCTCTGCAAAATCCCATAGTGGAAGTAAAACTAGTAACAAAAGAAAGTAAATACCAGTAGCGCAAAATATCCAGCTCACGTTTTCATTTTCAAATCTTCCATATCTTATCTCTATTACATTTACTTGTCTATATTAGACAAGTAGCTGCTAGTGATCTAGCTGTTTATATTAAGCAGCTACTATTTCAGATTCAGTCTTTACCTCAAGATGAAAAACTAAAAATAAATGATGAGCTTTGAACAGAAACATCCAGTTAGGCTGTTCAGTAAATCAAAACCATAATAATACAGCTAAGTATTGTCAAATTGTTCTTCTCAGGATAAAAAAAAGGGCTTGGTTATTTCAGAGTTTAAAATATCTAGTAATATTTCATGGTTTCAATAAATCCCACATAGAATTCACATAGAAGTCAGGAAAACCTAAACTTTTCCAAATTTGTGATTCGTCTGAGCAGAGAAAAGTGACATCAGTGATGTCATTCCATACCTAGATCCTCTCATGGAACTCTGCCTGCCATTCTGCTACCTGTAATACTGCTTTCCTTTAGTCTGGTCACTGAAAGTTCGCCGCCACATTCTCATGTGCGGACCACCTGATCAAATTACATATCCTTTCAGCCCCCAGCTCTCTCCAGGTTATAGAAACTGCAGCAAATGGGTTGCCAGCATTAATTAGGAAATTCTGCCACAAATTTTCTATCGATCAAACACTGCTGCTCTAGTTTGGCTCAAGTATTACATGGTGTATTCTTCCCATTAACTATTCCTCTACTGAATCTGCAGACAGGCAATTTTTAAATTCTGCATACTCATGTCTTAGAATGATATTTATTCTAAATTCAAAGGTGCAACACTTTACCCTTTTTCATGAAAGGGAGCTATTATTTAAAATGTATATTCAAGAAGACGACTATAAACTTAGTTATTAGCATATACTTGAATGCGACTTTGCCAAATATCCTTTTGGATTGAAATTTACTTTTATCTAGATTGTGAGGTTCCTTCCACACACACAAAAAAAGACTTCATATAGGGAAGCAGGGAAATAGGTGAAGCAACTGTATCAGGTAGAAGCTGATATCTCAAGCCCATGTCAAATTGAAAAGCTAGGAATGAAATTTCTGGACGCAGATTTTTCAGAACTATTCAAAGGTAGGGAAAGATTTAAACAGCCATTTGTTATCCTATGGAACACCCAGCTTTCTTGATTATATATATTTATACATAAGAACTATGATGCTCTGGGGGAAAATCTGGTTAAATGGGAGAAAGACAATAGAGTATAGAAAGACAATAGGGTGAGAAGTTTGTTAAGTTAAGGCAAACATGGAAAAATGAATTTTCATCTATGTTCTATTTTGCCCTCTACACGAGGTGGACTCACTGCAAACATTTTCTCTACTATTGCTTAAAAATAAAGGTCAGAATATTAGCTCCTTTTACATGCATACAAACTTTCTTGCTGTTTTTGTTAATGTGTAAGTAGGAAATAGTGACACCAAGGAAAGAAAACAGAAGAAAAAACTTGAAAGCCAATTGTCATAAGCCTTCACAACCACAGCATTTAGGAAATATACTAATTTAGTTAGTCTAAAGAGCAAACAACTGTAATTTTGGATGCTAAAAGTTTAAACATTTAGTTGAGAACAAACACAAATTTCATTTATTTTAATGCCCAAATTCTAAATAGCCTTGCAACAAATAGAGATGCAGGATTGTAGAGTGGTCAACATACAGACTGGTTAAGACTCTCACTAGCTAAGACTTGACTTTAATTTATAACAGTGCCTTCAAGTACTTATTGAAAAGGCCTGCCAAACCAACGTAAGTACTTTTGTCCTCTCCAGAGTCACATGAACATGCTTTGGGTAATTAGCAACTGAACCACAATTATACCTGTCTGTAGTGTCCCATGGTCATGCGATTGCATCTTACACTGGTTTTACCAAAACTACCAAATGTTTTCTTCCAGTTTTTGGCAAAACTGGGCCTATAGCAAACAAATGGCATTTTGTCATTAAGCAAACCCAGTGGTTTGCTGTGTTCACTTAATGACTTCTGAATTCACTTAATAACTGCCACAAAAAAAGGTTGTAACTCTGTTGGTTACTTTTCAAGAAAAACAGCAATTTTATTTTATTAATTTTATAACCGTCATGACTTAAGACTCTTAAGTCTAAGGGTCCATTAGGGTAATAACTTGAGGACTACGTGTACCAAAAATAAATTACGTAGCACTCTTGTTTTATACAGCTCTTTAAAACATTCTGCAAGGAGTCTTGTTCAAAAAGCACACAAAATGAAGGAAGCAGTTAAATAGCCATAATCATTTTCACATGATAGTTTTGCTGTAATAAAAGATAGGACTACATGGTATCTAAAAACATGAATCTCTGCCATGATTTTTGACAGTTTGGCTAATAATAATGTTTCGAACCAGTAAAATGTGTTACTTTTAGACTTTATCATTTAGTTGCAGTTTCTCCTTTTTTATCCCATTACATCCTTCAGAAACAGTGCTTGTAACTTTTTTATTAGATTTACAGCAGTTAAAAGCTATGGATTCTTCAAACAAACCTTGATGCCTTTCTAAAAACAAAACCATCCAAACAGAACCTGGTCAAAGACTGTTTTCAGCACTGCATTTCTGCTCATAAAAGACTGGTTGTCGGAGTGGAGTTAACATGGAATTGAGATGTATTCAGGTTATTTAATCTAAATTTACCACTAAGCTTAGAACACTCTGGTGCCCC
>JANHFR010004200.1:89894-101683 GCA_032468015.1 Mimophis mahfalensis
TCAAAGAAGCATTTATAATGCCCTGGAACCAGCCTTGTGCAGCCTCCCGGGTGGCCTGAACCAACCAGGAGGGGCACAGATCCAACAAACATGTGGCAGATTGCTTGAACTTTGCCATTGTTTTTTTCATGCTTACTTACCGTATATAGATTACAACCTATATGGAACCATAAGCAGCAGCATGGGAATTCTGTCACCAATTTCTTTGGTGGGCATGGAAGTTACATTACAGAAGCTTGCAAAATTAACTTCTGAATTCAACACAAATCTTCTAGAGTCTAGACCTATTTTTTATTACTGGAACTCTAAACATCAATATTATGGAATGGTAGGCATCATTTCTATCTAAAAATGATTAGCAATTCACTATATTCAGCTATAGATACCTACATTCCTCTTCAATTGTATAATTTAAATGCACCTTTCCATCACTTCATCTCTACATGAAGTAATTTGAAACGTAGAAATATCTCCTCACCTCACTAACAATAAGAAATAGAACTTCGTTATAGTCAGAAGTGAAAGGCATGAGATAAGCAAAAAGCAAAACAACTGTCAGTCATGGAAGCCTTATTTTCTTAGAGCTTCAAGGCTGCCACAGTTTGTGCCTGGGAATTTGGGGAATACTTAGTGAATAACAGATTAGACTCAACAACATTCTTTTTGAAAGTCAAGGACATGTCACCTTGCACCTGGATGGGAGTGGGTGAAGGAATGGCTTCTAAAACAATGGTGTCTGACTGGGCCATGTGATGGACTGATTGGTGCAGGGGGTGGATCTTTGATTTTCACTTGTGGAAGGGAAAACCTGGAACTCAGACACTGACAACAACATTCTCACTTTGAGTATTTCAAGGAATTGATAGGGTATCTTTCTTTTAAGGAATTCAAGATGATATAGTTGTTTTACCTCTCCACTATTATTATCACAATACAACACATAATATTTTTATTTCAAAAGGTTGTAGAATAAGAGACTACACGGGTAACAGTTGGAGTATATACTCAAAGTCCTACTTTACATATACAATTTGCTTCCTCTCCCTCTGTCCTTCTCAGAAACCACTGCTAATCACTAGTATTCTGTAGATATTAGTAAAAGCAGCTTGTAGACAGCTGATAATCTAATTCAGGGGTAGGGAACCTATGGCTCGGGAGCCAGATGTGGCTCTTTTGAGGGCTGCATCTGGCTCGCGGGCATACGGGCGGGCTGAGAAAGTGCCACCACCACCATTACAAAAGCACTGCCGCCGCTGCCGCTGTGAAATCACCATATTGTATGGCTCTCACAGACTTACATTTTAAAATATGGCTCTCTTTATGGCTCTCTGAGAGAAAAAGGTTCCCGATCCCTGATCTAATTGCTAGTTACAAGACAAACCAGGGCAAGGTTGCCCAGTTAATTTTGTGGCAGACGACAACCCTTTATAAAGGGTTAGGGTTAGGGTTAAGGTTAGAGGAGAAAATATTATTTATTTATTCATTTTATTTTATTGGGACTTCTATGCCGCCCTCTTTCCCAAAGGACTCAGGGAGGCTCACAACAATAAAAACACATAGTATAAAAGTTAAAAAGCAATTAAATAAATATCCCAATAATAATTAAGACATACAAATCAATAAAACCCCTCCCCCCACATCATTCCAGGTCAGCCAGTTGAAAAAGCCACGTTTTCAAGTTGCGGCGGAAGGACCGGAGGTCAGGGGCCAACCGAAGCTCCAAGGGCAGGCACGCCCACAGAGAAGGCTCTCCCCCCAGGGGTCGCCAGCCAACATTGTCTGGCTGACGGCACCCTGAGGAGGCCCTGTTTGTGGGAGCTCACAGGGTGATGGGAAATTGACGCTGGCAGCAGATGCTCCCGCAAGTACCCCGGGCCTAAGCCATGTAAGGCTTTATAGGTGATTACCAGCACCTTGAATCTCACTCGGAGGGCAACCAGGAGCCAATGCAGCTCATGCAGGAGGGGTGTACCATGGGAGTATCGGGACGCTCCCATCACAACCCGCGCGGCTGCATTTTGTACCAGCTGAAGCCTCCAGGTGGTCCTCAAGGGCAGCTCCATGTAGAGAGCATTGCAGTAGTCTATCCAGGAGATAACAAGCGCATGAGTAACTGTGCGTAAGGCATCTCAGTCCAGATAGGGACACAACTGGCACACAAGATGAACCTGAGCAAATGACCCCTTGGCCACGGCTCCTACATGATCATCTAAAGTGAGACGTGCGTCCAGGAGGATGCCTAAGTTGCGTACCCTTTCTACAGGGGCTAACACCTCACCCCTATAACCAAAGATGAAATGTCCTGGGTAAGCCGAGATGCCGGTATGCACAGTCACTCAATCTTGGCTGGGTTGAGTCGAAGCCTGTTCCTCCCCTTTTATTATATGAAATAATAGCTATTGTTGAGGTACAAATAACAACCTTTCTTGTATTAAAATCATTAGGTGTTCACATGGCACTCTTTCAAGCTGTCTTTCCAGGTTTAGTATGACACTAACCTACTTTTAGCATTATTTCATCTTACATGTCAATCATGTCTGGTACAAATAGAAATTCATATGACTGTGCAATAGTATCATATGATTTACATGTGTTGACAATAGAATCTACAATTTGAATTCTGTTGCATTGAATCAACCTTAGAGTCAAAGAACCAACCATCAAGAGGTAATTGCAGTATCTGTCACTCCTGGCTGACACACCAGGGTAAGTACACACCCCAAAGGAAAATGCTACTGACAGATCAGAACAGAAGCTCAAGGATGGTTCAGAAATGCTGGTTCCCTGTTCGTTGCTAAGATTTCTACAAAGAAAAACTTTTAATCAAATAAGCTTTTGAATGCAGGATGGGTCAGGTGCAAATCTTAACATATACAGATAATCTTCAATATATGAGAGCAATTACGACTGGAATTTCCATCATTAAGCAATTCTGTGGTAAAGGAAGAATGAATCAGTTAGCAATGACAATCCTTGGAGTCCTGGTTGCCGGTAACTGTATCCCACAGTCATTAGGGTAGGCAGCCTCCTGCCAGTTTCCCCACTACTGAAGTCAGTGGGAAAGCTGGTAGAAAACTGCAAGACTCAGGTGTATAGACATGTAAAAAGCTGCTGCTGGGTGGGGAAGGGAATAAGCGTGTGTAGGAGGGTCAGGGAGAGTGCAAAAAGGTGCAGCAAGGCATGGGGAGAATGCAAAACAGTGTGAGGAAGGGCTAAACTATATATATATAAAAGCCAAGTACCGCTCACTCATCACAAAATCTCAAGAACTGTAAAGCCTATAAACTTGAAATTTGGCACATATGTTCCTCTTGGCTGCTAGATGCTCACTAAGAAAGCATTTTTCAAAATGACCATCAGATCATTAGTATTTCATTAGTATTTCTTATACGGTAATTAATAGCATTTAATTAAAATAGCATCACCAAACTGTCCTGTTATTTCCACAAGGAAATAGAGTTAGCCTTGAAAATGTTCTATTTAACTACTCTACTGATAGTTTGTCTATCTTCCTTCCTCTGTAAAAACACTTAGCCTTGTATTTAAGTTTTAATTTTTGACTGAAAAATATGAATATTATAAAGAGGTCCAGAAGATTAGGTTCCATTCTGCCAGGTAATTGTCATTTATTGTACCTAGACCCAAGATTGTTAGATGTTAAAGACCAGGCCTTTGCAGAATGTTTACAAAGTGACATTTATTCATAAATTTAATCAAGGGCTACAAGTACATGCTATCTTTAAGACATATAGCAGTGGTGGCGAACCTTTTTGGCACTGAGTGCCAAAAACGGGAGCAAGCGAGCACACCGAGCACACCCTCATGCCGGAAACAAAAGATCACATGATCTTCCAGTTTCTAGTGCTTCTGGAAGACTAACCTGGAAGAGCAACAGGCGACAGCTCTACGTGCCCAGAGAAATGGCTCTGTGTGCCACTTCTGGCACGCATACCATATGTTTCCCACCACTGATATATAGTATAGGATGCCTTTTAAACTGTGTGCAAACATGATGGAAATAGATCTCTTCACATTACCCTCACAGACTCATTGTGGACACTTGCATCATCCATCAACCTAAACTAGAAATTTCTTAAAGAACAAATATAGGTTTTAATAGGCAATGTTCAAGCCCAGCTCTTGAGAAATAATTTCTCACTCTTGTTCTCAATCTGATATCCCAACTGAAATCAGATGAAGCCGAGCCAAAGAAATGCTAGGATGGATTCTAGGAATAAAACTAAAAAAAATAAAATAAAGGTAAGAACCTAATAACACATTAATATGTAATGATCAAAAGATCAACCTTTCTCAACCTTTTTGCCTTGGACAAACTTGAAATGATTTATACATCTCAGGGAAACCTACATAAAAATCATTTAAAAATTTGAACATTTCATAATACAATCACTACTACAAGAAACTACAAAACTCATTTTTTACAACATATACAACAGCAAAGTGGGAGCTGGCAGCTGAGTCACACCACATAAAAATTCCCACCACTATGAGAGGTAGCATTGTGCAGCAGGAGAAGTTCAAAAATACATTTTTCCCATCACACTCTTGGAAGCCCTAGTAATCTCTCAGGAAACCCCAGTGAGAAAGGCTGGAATTGATTGATGACGTTCTTCCATTGCCAAATGGAAATATAGTATTTTTGCAACAACTAGTACAAATTTAAAATCCAACCCCCCAAACCAAAAAAAAGAGCTTTAAGGGACAAGCAGGAAATAAAGATGAAGCACAAAGCATAACGTCTCTAATTTTCTGAGTTCACAAAACAAAGGTTGAGTTGTTAAACATGCTAATCTAAAATATGATTAGCTAGTGGTTCAATGTGCTATATAAGCATACTCAGTGGTTTAATATCCTTGCAATACATTGACAATTTGGTAACTCCTCTTTGTGAAAAAACTATTTAGTTTTTATTGCTATTATTTTTTAAGAAGATATATGCTTAAATATTGATAAAGTAAAGATAAGTACAGAGGAAAGAGATAAATAAAGTTGATTAAGTGATCATATATAGCAGAGTATGCTCCATATTATTTAATTTATAGTACCTGTAACATCTTAGCACTACAGACACACCTTATTATCACAGCAGGTGGCAGCATGTACCCGACCTTGTCTAATCTGAGAAAAGCTAAGTACAGTAGAGTCATACAGTAGACCTGGATATGACTTAAAAACAAGACTACTTTACAGAAAATCCAAGGGCTCTATCTAAATTAGATTTAAAAGTTTTTTTAAATAAGAGTGGCAAACTATGTCCATATTTTTCTCAAATATGTTCAGGTAAATTCAGCATAATAGGAACTTTACTTGTTTCCATTGTTATTAGGTACATTTCTTTATTTATTTTAGAAATATATAAGGTTGCTTAACTCTGGATTACATACAGTAAAAATAATTATACAATATATTTTAAAAATCCTAAATTCCATGAAAAGATGGAAATGTACAGCCTATGGGAAGAACAGTGGTGAAAATTATATCCAGATTACTGCCATTTGAGCAAAAGAGCTGAAAGAAGTTAGTTGCACAATAACGGAGGTTTCATTTCCATTATTCTAACACTAGCTGATAACCCAGCTTTGCCCGGGTATTTATGACAATGCTGCCTACAATTCTCAGCATTCTTTGCCTGATTTGTTTGCCTTGCCTCTATTGGCTGGAGAGCCTCCGATTTGCACGCCTTGCCTGGTAACCCTCTTGCACATGCTCAGTAGAGCTTGGGAGTGAAATGCCCCTGGGGCAGTGAAATGTCCACTTTGGTCCCCTTTTTGGGGGGGAAAGACTGCTCAAAGGCTTGTGTGACCCCCTCCCCCCAGTGCTGACCTTGCAAAGCCAAGGTATGTACGTGCCAAGTTTGAGCGAGATTGGTTGCTTCATGTAGGAGTATATAGAGCACACCTACCCACACATGCCTCACCACACATCTGTTTTTTATAGAGAGATAATATAAGATGACCCGAATTTACTTTTCAGCATGACTGCAGTCCTATGATACTTCTTTCAGAAATAATGCCCATTAAATGCAGTGGGAAATCATGCGGTTTTCCTGGTGGCGCAGTGGTTACAATGCAGTACTGCAGGCTACTTCTGCTGATCACCTGCTGCCAGCAGTTTGGCAGTTCAGGTCTCACCAGGCTCAAGGTTGACTCAGCCTCCTATCCTTGGGCAAAATGGGGAGCCAGTTTGTTGGGAGCAATATGACTCTGACTGTAAACTGCTTAGAGAAGACTGTAAAGCACTGTAAAGCAGTATATAAGTCTAAGTGCTAGTGCTAGTGCTAGTGCTATTTCTCTTGAGGAAATCCTTGTTTTGCTTTCTACATGAAAGAAGCCTTAACCAAGGGTTTATCATATATGTGATGGAGAAAATATGTTTACCATTTTACTATACGGCATGGTATTATGAAAGTTTTATAAAGCTATACAGTAATACTCCTCAGTTCCTGCTCTCAAAAACAAAAATTTAAAAATATAGTAACATCCACCTAGATCCTAAGTTTAATGTGAATTCAGCCAGTTCAACAGTGCTTTAGCCTGTTAGGTTTCTTTCTGCAAATTTCACCTTCATCCCATATTAAGTACCTTTTTTATTGCACTGCATTCCATCCCCCACCTCTTTGTGGCCTTATCCACAAAGTCTGGTAGTTTAACTCTAATCAGATAAAGATGAAGTGCTATGGAAATTGTTGCTTGGATTTTTGTAACCAGTTGAGGTAGTGTAGGTATAGATTTTTTTCTAAAAAATTAAATAGTGCACCCTGATAGGAAAAATGAAACACGACAATGTTCTCATGGTAGAGGCATTGCTTAATCTTGCTGAAAAACCCAGATTGTTGATTGCTGGTAAGAAGAAAAAGCTAACTAAGGTTTGATTATTTGTGTAGTATACATGCACTGAAAAGGTTCACAGTAGACAGCTACAACACTTCCCCTAAGAAAGCAATGTGGACTTAAGAAGGTACACTGTACAATACAGGCAGTCCTCGACTTACAACAGTTCATTCAGTGACTGTTCAAAGTTACAACGGCACTGAAAAATGTGACTTATGACCACTTTTCAGAGTTATGTCATTTACAGCATCCCCATGATCACATGATGAAAATTCAGACTCTTGATATTTATGACCGTTGCTGTGTCCCGGGGTCATGTGATCCCCTTTTGTGACCTTCTGAAAATGGGGAAGCAGGATTCACTTAACAACCGAGTTACTAACTTATCAACTGCAGCAATTCACTTAACAACAGTGGCAAGAAAGGTCGTAAGATGAGGCACAACTCACTGAACACATCTCACTTATAGAGAGAAATGTTGGGCTCAATTGTAAGTTGTAACTCGAGGACTACCTATACTTTCTGTTTACTACTACTTCAGTGTCCTCCTAAAAGCGTGTCCATCCCTTGGCACCGCTTCACCTGCTATTTTCAGCATTGCTTTTAAAGCAAAGTCTTTAAACCCCCAAAGCAGCCCGTCCCCCTTTCCCTTCTAGCCGCCTTCCTCTTGCACGTGAAGTGTTAGCTCGTTTGTGGGGGGTTTTTTCCACACACTATACACACACAACCCGTCCAGTCTGCAGTTAAAACTCCAACTGAGATCGGTGTGGATGAGCCTGCCAAGAAGAGCCCAACCAATCGACGGAGCCTGGGTTCAAATTACGGGGGAAAAGAGGCTTGGGGGCCGCTTCGTGCCTGCGCCGGGCGGCGGTAGTTGTTGTTTCCCTTTTAGCTGACAGGGCGAGCGCCGAGGCGGAGCCAGCGCAGAAAAACTACAAGCCGGCTCGGCTGAACCAATTTTTTTAAAAAGCGTGGGGAGAAAAATGTCACGCCGCCGAATAGTTTCGGCGCCCAGAGAGAAAACTCTCCTTGCTTTGGAAGCCCGTCCCGGGAAAAGAAGGGCTGGGAGCGAGCCGGACCTGGGCTCCCCCGTTGCTCTCCCCACCCACCCAAGACGGCCGCTCGCGCCCCGCCGCGCCCCGCTGCTTCCACCCAGCCACCCTGCCCGGCCCGCGAACCTTGTTGAGGGCCGGGTCGCGTAAAACATCGCAGCCCCTCTTGCTGGTCCACCTAGGTTTCCCCCCGGCAGGTGCGGCGGCTTCCATGCTGGTGGCCCGCCGGTTGCGGAGCAGGGGAATCGCTGGTGGGGCTGCAACTGGTCGGCGGATGAGACTCCTGTTGCCGGTGGTTGGCGCTTATGGCCGGGGCTGCTGAGGCGGCCGCCTCTTGGGAGGAGGAGGAGGAGGGAGAGGGAGAAGGAGTAGAGCTTCCCCAACTGCCGCCGCCTCCTCCTCTCCTCCTCCTCCTCCTCCGAGGCCAGTAGGGCATTGGGAGTCGCTGAGTCACTCCGGAGGAGCTGTTGGAAGCAGCCGCGGAGGCACTTCGCTTCAGGTGTGTCCCCGGCGAAGGGCATTAGCCGTGAGGGCCGCAGACTCCCATCGATCCGGGTGGCATCGTTTTCCTTGGCCGCACCTTAGGTTCACACCTGCGGCACCCAGTCCTTGGAAAATCTAGAGTGCAAAGATAATTTGAAGTGAAATAAGCCCCTTGAGCAAAAAATATTCAAGTGAGGTTGAGTGCATGCTGATGTATAAAAAGGTAGTTAAGTAAGAGTCACCATAATTGTAGGATAGGGGGCTAGGAAAGAACAGGCTCTTGTAAGCTTCCCTTCTGGTCATGGATGTGGAAACCAACAGTGTGATTTCTTGCTATGTTGAGATAGGAAGCAAATTAAAAATACAGGCCCTAAAACAGGTTTATGTGTTTAAAAATAAAATGCAGATACTCTCAGAAACCTACTCTCATCCACATTTGGGCTAGTCTTGGCTATTTGGGGCCTTATCCCCATCCCACCATGGTTACATCTGCCATAAATAGTAAAATATTTCCAGGCAAATTGAAGTTCTGTGTACAAACAGTGGTGATTTTGGAGCAAGAACTGTGTGAGAAAGCTACTATTTCTTAACTCATGAATAAAAGAAAAACAATTCTATGCATTTGAGCATATTTTCTTTCATTGCTCTTAATGTACAGCACCACTGTTTGCAAATTAATACAGTAATGGCATAATCTTTCCAAATGTTAAATATGTTGTCCAGCCTATTAAATAGTCTATAATACTTGGCAACCAGATTCAGTTTGGGTCCTGTGTATTTAATCTGTGGTCAGCATCTCTTCATTAGGCAAAACCTTTTTGAGTTTTAAAATGCTAATATTTTGCAATGTACAATATTTTTGTGAAGACAAAAAACTCTTCACAAAAGTTGTTTGGGCCAACTTCACGTTGGGCTCCAAGGATCAGCCCTGAAAACTGCATAGATGTTTTACTTGTAGATGTCAGGAAATACCTCTTGTATTTTCTGGAAAATGCTTTCTCTCACATCGTTTTATAATTTACCTAAGATGGTGTCAGCTTACAACTTAACTATGTGCTGGTGAGTGTGCTAAGCTTGCAGAGACATCAAGGGCATTAACGAAAGTATGGATTCTTCAGCACACATATAATTTATCTGTAAGAAGAGCCTGTAGTATTGCTAGTGCAATTTATGTATAGTTTAGCTTATTTAATTCTATCACTTCATCTATTTCCCATTTCCAGCAAAAGAAAGAATATCTGTTGTTATAAAGAAAATACCTTGCTTTTTTTTTTAGAAGTTCTAAAATCAAACATCTTTTTCCCTTAGTAAAAAATAAGTTTAAAAGGTAAGAATGCTTTTACAGCCCAGTGTTCAGTTGCTTATCACAAAATAGATCACAGCCTTGATGTATTTATTTATGTTGCTACATTAAATTCAGTGTACAACTGTGCTCCAATGCAACAACTGCTGAGAGACACAGGATGTTTCTGGCTATGTTCTATGCTCTGAAAGTGGAATGAGTGTTTGGTTGAGTCAGCTTTCTAGCCATATGAGATAATGAGTGCCAGGCTAAAACTCTTAATCCAGCAACAATTACCGTATAACATGGGGTTAGACTTTTAGCATTAAGGGAAGTCAAAAAAAAGTAGCACTCTTGTGCAATGAAGTAGTTCATTTTATCTTGTACCCTGAACTGTTACTCTTAGTCCCAATAGTAAAAGGATGCCTTGTCCCCTGAAATCGAGGTGCCTGATCCCTCAGCAGTGTTGCATATTCTTACCAATATGCAAGCAAGCCTTCCCTTAGATCAGCAAATTGTACAGACTTTAACCTTCAAGTCCAAAAAGGCAGAATGTTTTCTTTTTTATGACAAGGTTTTCAGATGATATGGCTTCAATCTAGCACAAAGGGCAGGTTACTGCTGTTGTGAGCAGCCTCTTCTATAGTCAATTGAGTCTAGCTATTTCCTTCGATAAACTTCATTCAGAATCAGGTTTGTGTAACTTCATTTAATGAATCAGCAGGAAAGGATATCTATCTCTCCCAGGAGAGCTGTTGTCAAGAACAATTTAATATTAACATGGAAATAAATTCTTATTACGGTAGGTGAAAGATCTACTGAGAGTTGGTTAATTGCATTAAAGATAACTGCATTGGTGTAGTGGTTAAGGTGTTAACTAGAAACCACGAGACTGAGTTCTAGTTCTAGTCCCATGAAAGCCTGCTGGATGATTTGGGCCAGTCCTTCTCTCTTAGCCCAGTCTACCTCACAGGGTTATGAGGAAAATAGCAGGAGGAAAGAGTCTTATGTATGTTGGCTGCCTTAAGTAACTCAGAATAATAAATATTACACTATTTTGCAAACCACATATATCTTTTATTTAAAAAATAAAAAGTAAAAACGTGGATTATTTTCTGGTTGAGTAGTTTATTTTAATAAAATACCTTAGTGGTGCTGAAAAAAGGAAGATCTTGAAAACCACAAAGCTGGCTTTGTTGTTGGCAGAGTCTGACCAAAAAGGAATCAACTATAGGAAAATGTTAAATCCAACATTTACTTCAAGAGGATTGGAGGAAAAATATGGCAGGAACTTCAGTATATACATTTGCAATCTTCCCAAGTCACAGAACAGAAGTTTCAAGAGAAAACCTTTCCTAAAGATGTCAATTTGTCTTGAAAAGCATCCTGGATATAGGTCACGAGACAAAACAATAAAAAAGGGCAGAGAAAGAGAATAATTGCATTGCAGCAAAACTCAGCCCTGCTTTCTGCCTTTCCTCAACTGACAGAACATACCCGATAAACTTCCTCTATTTTATTATAGTAGTCCTGCTTACTCATCAGACTCAAGAAGGAACTACAAGAATACAAAGCCATGAAAAGAATGCAATGGGCTTAGGCTTAACAACTAAGCTAGCTGGCCTATATCTTGCTGGCAGTGATGAGAAAGACTGAGAATGCTTCAGGGTTGTTGTCCATTCATGTGCACTGAAGATATTAGGACTCTCCAGCAGCATGACTGATTTGATGAAAATGATGAGATACAGGCTTTACTTGTTGAAAAGCATCACTTTCATCACGTCCATCAGGACAGTTAATCATCAGCTGCCAAGAGCGACGCCTTTTACATTGCTCGTAGAATAGTCCAAAATAAGCTACATAAAGTGCAAGATGCCTGGCTAAGCACCAAGGCAGGCAAAATGTTGTTGTTAGCTGTGATGTCATGTCCAACCCATTTGACCCCATGAACAATGTTCCTCCAGGCCTTCGTGTCCTCTACCATCCCCCGGAGTCCATTTAAGCTCACACCAACTGCTTCAGTGACTCCATCCAGCCACCTCAATCTCTGTCGTCCTCTTCTTTTGCCCTCAATTTTTCCCAGCATTAGGCTCTTCTCCAGGGAGTCCTTTCTTCTCATTT
>JANHFR010004200.1:132790-149318 GCA_032468015.1 Mimophis mahfalensis
TTGGCAGCAGATTCCAAGCATGCAGGAAGGCAGGCACAGAAAAATGAAGCAGAGCTCTTTAGTCACTCAGAGTTTAGGTCAATTGTTCTTCACAAAGCTTCCAGCGCAGCCACACCCTTCTTATATCTTGCAGGGTGTGACCCAATCAGTGACTCAACACCTCCCGGCCCCACCTCTGGTGATGCTGCTGCTGCTGCTGTTGCTGCTGTTGCTGCCTTCAGGCCCTATGTCTCTCCCTGGTGTCCAATAAGACTTCTTCCCTGCTGCTGCCAGCCTCCACATGCTGTTATGGTTCTTCCCCATCTTGGCTGGGTCCAGTGGCACGCTGGCAACAGTCGGCTCCTGCTGGCACACCAGGGGAAAAGGCCCTGCCAGCACGCTGCCTCCCTTTGCTTCCAACTTCTCCTTGTCATTCTCAGAGTCGACGTCCGAAGGCAGGGCAACCTCTGGGGCCAGAACCACAACGCTGCTTCTGGTCCCATGCCCAAAGTGCATGTGTGCACTCTTGCACGTGCTCTTGCGTGGCTATACCCATAATGTAATGTGTGCCCCACCCCTGTACATGTGACCCCCGTGCTCCCCTGCCCCCGCACATGCATATGCAGCCCTCTGTACATGCGCGCAGTTTCCCCAAAGCCAAAAAACACTGAACCGGTAGCTAAATTTAACCAATGGTTCGGGTGAACCGGTAGCTAAATTTAGTGGTTAACACTGATTCAGTGTTTGAAACTCAGCTGATTGGTGCGGAAGTGCCACTCAGCTGTTTTTGGCTCTGGGGATTGCGCTTGCATGCATGGGTGGAGGGAGGGATAGCACACACATGCTGTTTTTCAGCTGTGGGAATCACACACACATGCTGGGAGGGAGAGAGGGGGATAGTGCACAGGTGTGCAGGGGTTGTGCGCAGATGCGTGGGGGCGGGGATCATGGGTCACGCACTCATGTCCAGTGGAGCTGAGCTGGGACACACCTCCCGTGCCAGCCAACATGGCTCTGCATGCCACTTTGGGCACAAGTGCCATAGGTTCGCCACCACGGTCTAAGCTGAAGTATTAATTTTGAATAGTAGCTTATACTTCACCACACAGAAAGTTGATCTTGTCAAAAACACTCAAGCAGCACTTATAGTACAACTCTGATTGTTTTAAAAACAGAATCATGTGTAAAATTGGAACACAGGGAGCAAACCTCATTCAAAAATGAACTTGCACGAAGTAACTCCAATAAAACTGTGGTAAAACAAATTTGTGTAACAATCTTATACACATTTTTTTCTTGAATAGAAACAATATTCCTCACATAAACGGCTGGAGCAACTGTGCAGTTTAGCCCTGCCTTTGAAATTTCTCTGAATACAAATTATGGAGAACTTTATTTCAGGTGCCAAATGTCGGCCACCATGTTTTTCTCCTTAAAAACCCAGTAAATTTTAAGCTTGTAAAATATTATGTTGGCAAATTTCATGTTTTATTTGACAACTTTTAAAAATATTGCAAAACAAAAGTTAATCTTTTTAGTTGGTGGTTAACTAAAAAAAAAAAAGAAAACCACTCAAAAATTACAGAGCAACTTAAAACTAAACCATAATGTTAACTTATGGACCAAAATGTTCTGAAGATTCCCACAAAAATAAAAAATAAAATACATTTCCCCAGTAAATAGAAGTTGCAATACTATATGAAGTCTTCCCGCAAAGCACTTCAGACTCCTTGTTTGCTGAAACAATATAAGAACTGTATTTAGAAAGAAAAAACTGCTTTCACCTATTTAGAGACTCTACAGTTTTGATTTTGCTTATTGCTTTTGATTAATCAATAAACCTTGATTAGATATTAAAGAAGGATGAGAGCTTTTTTGCTTATTTTACATTGTAAGCTCCTGTGGTATTTTTACAAAGTTGCAAGCTGTTTTCAAAGATTTTTTATTTAAAAAATATGGATGCACAAAGTTAACATGCATATACAGTATTTCTCTGGATTGTAGCTAATTAAATTCCCTTAACTTTTTCAAGTTAGTATGGCAACAGGACATTCTGAAACACTTCAGAATATTCAAATAGGATTAAAAAAATGTGGCAAGACAATCAGATACTTTACACCAGTGGTTCTCAACCTTCCCTTTAAT
This sequence comes from Mimophis mahfalensis, assembly GCA_032468015.1. Lineage (NCBI taxonomy): Eukaryota > Metazoa > Chordata > Lepidosauria > Squamata > Mimophis > Mimophis mahfalensis. The sequence continues at coordinate 134,915 of JANHFR010004200.1, forward strand.
ACAGTTCCTCATGTTGTGGTGACCCCCAACCATAAAATTATTTTCACATACACCTGCATTTGTATTGAAATATGTGTTTTCCGATGGTCTTTGGCGACCCCTGTGAAAGGGTCATTTGACCCCCAAAGGGGTTCCGGCCCACAGGTTGAGAACCACTGCTCTACACCATATTCTATGTGCTGTGATAATTGATAAGGCCCGAGACAAGAGTAGAAAAATAATTTGTAACTTCATTCAAATTTACAAATGAGAAATGTGATTGGAATTCAACTGGTCTTACTTCTGAGGTTGCAGTTCCTGTCAGTGCTCTGTTTGGTTTTTACCCACCCTTATTATTTTTATAAACAATTCAAGTCAGCAAACATATTTTATATTTCTTCCTCCTCTTATTTTCCTCACAACAACCCAGTGAGGTGGGTTTGATTGACTGATTGATTGATTGAGAGAGAGACTGGTCCAAGCCTTCCATACATCAGAATGGGTGATACAAACATTGCATTCTATTCTATTTGATTTTTTTCATATGCTATACTAGAGGACAGGTATCTGCACAATTGAATCTTAGTTGCAACCATAGAAATCCTGTCTGAAAGAATCTTGACTCTATGCAGCTCCATTTCACAGCAAGTTCCAGAATGTCAATTAGCTATATATGATTATCATATCAGTGATGTATGATGTATGAAAAGAATGACATGGAAAGTGGTGTTATTTCTTTACATCTACCATACCACTATTATCCAGCAGGGGGCAGACTTGGTTTCAGTTTCACATTTCTTAAACATTTTGAACCTCTAATAAAACCAGTTCCCAACTCGATTCTAAGCATTAGGTTTTGGGTTTTTTTTAACCTTTAAACAGGAATATCATGTGTGAAAACTCAGCAAATATTCATTTTATTTCCAGTTTTAATACAAATTCTTTAAATAGAAGTTATAATGAAACGGAAAGAGGCTGTTTCTAAAAACCAGGGCTGCACTGTTAAAAAAATAAGCACCTTCATAACCGATTTTTTTGTAATACGATAAACAAGATCTCCACTTAACGCTTTTCTCAAAATTAAAATATTGGTATGCTAAGAAGCTTCGCTCTTAAGCCTTTGCAGTTAATTCAGATAATGAAACTGAACATGTCCAGACTTGATCAACAGGATTTAAAATTAAGGCTTCAAAATTATTACTTTTCCCTTTTGTTTGTGGAGATGGAGAGGGATGTAAATGCAGGGGTATTAAAAATCTCAAAATCAGGAATAAATTGTATTTATGAATACATGGCAACGAAGCAATCTGAAATTAAAGCATCTTTATTTTGAATATAGCTTTATGTCCAATGCTTAAGTCTTTAAGGATCTAAAGTAAGATAATCTAATTCTTCCAGGTAAGCTTTTTGCTGTATGGACTGAAGAAGCATACAGATAGTCCTCGACTTACAAGAGTTCATTTAGTGACCATTCAAAGTTACATCACTGAAAAAAGTGACTAACGACTATGTTTCATAGTTACAACCTTTGTAAAATCCCGATGATCATGGGATGAAAATTCAGATGCTTGGCAACTGGTTCATACTTATGAACATGCTGTGTCTCAGTTCAGAAACCTGCTCCTTCTCACTCTTATGATACTGGCATATCTACAACAAAAACACCCCAAAACAGTGTATGTAGCATAATCAACATTACGTCTAACATCCATAAGCATGATCCTTTCATGAATTTGTCATGGGGTTTTTTTTAAGTTGTCAAACTTGGTGGCAGTAATATAGTAAGGGACTCTGTGACTTAACTAAGCACCATGCCTGTTATAAATTCCCATTATCAACTATCTCGTATCTCTCTCGGTAAGAAAAATGAAATCCAGTCCAAGTGTTATAGTTTGAGCTACAATAATTTTACATTCCTCTATTATGTTCTTCTGAATCCCTTTGACTTTTTTTTTTATATATAACTCAACCAGGTACACTGATACTACAATTCCCGGAATGTGGCTAATATGACCAAAGACAGGGAATTTCAGGAAATGGCAGTTCCAAAACCTCATTCTAGTTGAGAAAAGGGTTCCTAGCTTTCTGATAATTTTAGTTGTCCCGTTTAGAACCTTTTCCAAATCTGCAGTATGTCTTTTGAGATGAAATCACTGTTAAACGTGTCTCAACCAAGTTAAAAAAACATGCATTGCAATGTCTCAACTGACATGAATGCTAAATATCTTCCCAGTATACTTTTTGTATTGACTGATGTTGCTTGTGCATACTTTTTTTTTTAGAGCCAAGCTTCACTGATTGAAGAAATTGCTACTGAATAACAGTGTAGAGCACTACATTTCAGATGGTTGAAGTGACTTTTTACACATTTCAGGGAATTTACGTAGATGACTTTTAAAATGCTAATGAATTCCACAGAGGGTGTGTTGGCATACGTTTGGCACGACTTAATTTTAATACAAAATAACAAGATCATTTCATTTTGTAGAAAGGTTAAAAAAATTGTAAACTATCACTGTTGTATACTGGTTTAGACTTTCACCATTGCCATTGGCTGGATAGAGAATAAGCTTCAGTGCTTAATGACCATGGTCTAGAAAAGAAGATTTCTTGATATTTCACCAGTAACTGTGTTTGGCAATATCAGAACAAAGCATATAAAAAAATGAGCAGGGTTTGACTGGGCCCCTGTTTTAATAGCCAGGTGATCTGACTTCTGACTGGCCTTTAGTTGAGCTGGTTTCTGATTGGTGCAGGTTGGTACCTCCGCTCAGTTGCCTAGATTACTTTGCCTCTAAAGATACCACAGTTGCTGGCAAAACATCAAGACATCTGTTCTCTAAACCACAATCATTAAACTCTGAAAACAAACCCTACTGCAGTTGTAACTCTACTATAACCCCAAACTGGATAATAATAATAATAATAATAATAATAATAATAATAATAATAATAATAATAATAATAATAAATAGAGACCACTTTATTTTGAATTTACTTTGATCAAGGTGTTTTATTGCATCTCAGAGGGTGTACATGCATTGGGTTTTCCTCAAACCAAAATACAAAGCAAATCCATTTGAAATTCTCTCTCTAACTCTCTGTCGTTACAGGGTATGTTATCCCCACAATATACAACCACTTTTTAAAAATGGTACCACATGTTGATTAAATATTAATTTGAAAGACTTAGATGAACATCTTTCCAACCTAAAATGCTTTAACGAAGAGCTGCCAAGCCACTTGTAACACTGATCAACAGTGACCTTATTAAGAAGTCAAAAATCTTAAGCTAAGCCATCAGCACACACAGTATGAGAGAACAAACTAAAACGATAAAAGAACGTTTTTGTTTACAGTAAAGGGTATAATTCAGGTTCAGTGTGACCTCTAATCACAAACAGTACAGAAAATACATAGTGCTGTATGGGGATGAAAAACACTAATCTAAGATATGTACAGAGAAGAACAAAACTGACAGATGTACATAAAAGCAAAAAGGGAGAAAAATTCTTGATTTCCTCCTGGAAACAGTGGGCAGCCAAAGTAGCCTGACAAACCGAAAGGAGTTTGCTTTTGTTCTGTTTGATTTTTCTGAATTATATGGCAAGAAACTTACCCTTTACTTGTTTTCAGTGCATTTTAAATAACAATGATAAATATGATGGTTTTAATGAAACTAAAAGACCATTTTTTTAAAGAAATCTGATAAAATATTTTTATGTGGGTTTTTTTTTAAACAACCTTTGTCAAGTAACTTGATAGAAGATTATTAATATGAATTTCATTCATATTAGCAGATAGGACAGGAAATTAAAATGTACCCCACAAAAATTTGATAATAATGTTGCTTTAAAAAAAAATACATTCCACACACTTTAAAAAAAAAGGATCAACAGTGTTCTTCTTGCTACCTGATATAACCACAATACTGTTTTGTATAACAGATATGTAAAGGAAACTGGATTTGAAGAGAAAATTTAGAGGGTCGCCAAGGTTATTTACATTAAGACCTCCAGAAACACAGACACATCGCTCCAAATGGCTCACCACACAACAGCTGCATAATCTGTTCCTAATGTATTGGTTCAGAAAAGCACTAAGAAGGCATCAGAAACATACATCCATTGTTTAAGTTGAGAAACACATAAATTATAACCCAAGTACACAAACAGAGAGAGAGAGAGAGAAGGGATAACAACTAAAATAGTACACATTCCTATGATCACTTTCACAGCTGTGCTACACGTTTTGGAAGGAGGAGAGAAGTCTGAGTAAGCACTGGGTTTGGTACTGGTGGCTCACTTGGAAATTCTGAGCAACAAAATTCTTGTTTGCAGATTCCAAACTTGCATCTTCACTTATCCTTTCACAAAACTACAATCACGAAAAAAGGGGGGGAAAGAGTGTTATAAAATTTAAGGGACAGGCATTCAAATTCTGTTTCATAATCTGATGCCAGATGCCAGATGTTATAACCTTCCTTTTCCTCAGCTATGTAATGCTCTCCCCCCCCCGCCCGCCTAGGATGCGAAATAATCGGAAACACATTTTCTTCCACATCTATTCTATAGAAAGGAGTTTAATACACATATAATTCTGTCTTTGGCACATATCCATACACCGAGAGAGCAAGAGAGTAACATTTGATTCAAGATACTAATCTAGTGCTTAAATTCTGCTCTTGAAGTGGAGAAGGGGTCAGGAGAAATAGGGATGCTTGATAGCAAGTGCCCTCCATACGCAGATGTCTGTGCTTTCTGGGTAAGAATCAGGGAAGGGAAAGTTACAGCTGCTTTTAAGGTTCATAGTTTTTAATGCCTAGTGCAGACTTTGCCACTTGCTCAGGATTTATAGGTGGCTCATAAGGAAGTTCTCTTTCTTTTTCTCTCCACAATAATCATTCTGTGAAGCAGAATGGGCTGACAAGAGAGACCCCCGGCCCCACGTGAGCTTCCATGACTGAGTGTAAACATGCACCTGGGTGTCTTCTGTTCTAGTTCAACCCTTCAACCACTACGTCATGTGAGCTGTTCTTTCAGCAAGCTCAGTACTGAATTAATACTATTCAAATAAAAATAAATTCTTGGCATCCCCTGTGAAATATAAAGGAGAATACAGTGGTCCCTCGACTTACAAATTTAATCCGTTCCGAATGCACATTCGTAGGGCGAAAAATTCATAGGGCGAAAAGCGGTTTCCCATAGGAATGCATTGGAAATGGATTAATTCGTTCTGGAGCCTAGGAAAAAGACCCAGACACCCAGTTTTTTGTGCAAACCTCTTCATCAAGTGCACTTTAAAGGCATGCAAACTGCACAGCAACAGTACCTTTCAACAATAAATATTTACAAAAACACTTTATCATTTGTTTCGGACCGGGTCCTAAGTCGAGGAAACCGCGGCTGACATTTGGAAGTCAGGGAAACCGTGGTTAAAACCTCCTATGGTTTCTCCGTTCAGATGTCGAAACATTCGGATGTCGAGTGGCTCGTAAGTCGAAGGACCACTGTACAAGCTTGGATATATTCAAAGGAAGGATGGAAGAAGAAAAACATACCTTAAATAGCTCATAAGAAATCTTTGATGTTAAGATCTGCTAATGGGTCCTTTGTTGGAGGCTTCTTGGGACTCTGGGTGGCGGGTGTTGGGCTTGGAGAAACCTTAATAGTTTTCCATTATTTCAGAAGGATATGAGCACAAAAATAAAAAAAAAATACAATTACAACTTTTACGATCCATCTCCAACCAAAATTAATATGCACTTCACAAATATGGGCTTATGCTACGTCCCACTGAACGAATACGAGAACTATTGTGATGTTCAGTTTTTAAATTAATAAAGAAAAAAATGAAATAAAATTGCTTTATCGTATCTCTTTGAGGTAGGTGAGAGGTTTAGAAGTATGAAATATAAGTAAGCAAATAAATTTGAACATTCACTGGGAGCAGGAATAATTTCTGGACCAGTGGCATATTTTTAATAGTTAAACCAGCTTAGGAAGTAGTATTTTTTTTTTAAAGGTATATTAAAAATTAAAAACTAAACAATTACACAAAATCCATATTGTAACCTTGAAAATTCTTGGTAGTGTGAGTTGAAAATAATAACGTCACACTAGATGGCCTTCCAGAAATAAAAAGGAAATAACTTAGAACATTGGCCTATATGCCCGGGGTGGGGGGGGGATTTAAATTTAAATAAATAAATTTAAATGAATAAAACTAGGCAAGTTCTCACTGGTGCACCAGGTCCTGCAGCTGCTCCAAATGGTGGCCTCATCATTGGCTGTCCATACATAAGAGGCTGCTGGGGCATCATCCCAACGCCAGCTCCAGGAGGCTGCTGAAAAACATTTGAGAACAAATAATGTCTAAGAGATGCCATTTTATCAAGAAATCTCTTGATAAAATAGGAATGTTCCATTGGGGTGTGGGTGTGTGCGCGTATGTGCACACACACACACACATATTTTAGGTGTCTTTTCAGATGTGAACCCATTTCCACCTACATGCATCTCAGAGTCCATTAACTTTAGATGTCAGCTGGAAATTCCAGCAACTGGACTGCGAACATTGCAGCAGGAGAATACATTATTCAATACACAATACATTGTATGCATTTTTTTTTCAGAAAGAGATAACATATAATGCACATTTTTCCTGAGAATAAACAACAACATATATTTTGGCCACAATGTTCAGAAGAGCAGCTTTGGGATGTGGATCCTTAAAACGTGGTTGGGAAAACTACGGGAGGGCCTTCTCTGTGGGCGCGCCGACCCTTTGGAATGAGCTACTCCTCAAACTCCGGATGGCCCCTGACCTCCGGTCCTTCCATCGTGACCTGAAGACTTGGCTGTTTCGGTGGGCTGGCCTGGGCTGATTTTTGGGGTTTAAAATTTTAATTGGATTTTAAAATTCTTGTGAAATTGTTTTTACTGTTTATTGGGGTTTGCTACTGGTTTAATTATTTTTTAAATTTTGTATTTGTTGTTTTTATTTGTTGTGAGCTGCCCTGAGTCCCTCGGGAGTAGGGCGGCATATAAGTCCCAATAAACTAAACTAAACTAAACTAAACTAAACTAGAGGATTATTTTCCAGGAAGAACTACGGTGGTTCGCCAGTAGTTATTCAAATTGTATTTTCCCAGGTAAGTTTACTGAGATTTTTTAAAGGCCAGTATAACAGAAGAAGTCACTTGGGGAACTGTGAAGTAGTACTTTCCCCGTCCCGTCATTCTTTGAGTCAGTCCTTACCATCCCAAATCCTGGTCCAGTTTGCGGAGAAGCGGCACCTGATGTGGGAGGGCCAGCACCTGCTGGAGGCACCGATCCTGTCTAGAGATTGGAGTAATAGAGATAAATCACTAACTGGTTAAACTTTATACATGTGAAACAGTTTAAAAGCCCCCACATATTCAATTGTCAAATGTCACAATTCTCAGCACTCTAGACTGCCAACATTAAGGCAATAGCAAATCTGTTAAGTGCAGTCATTGTATCCTGCTGCAAACACTTCATTTACTTAATTACATGTTGCAAAAAACTAGACTTATTCTGCATACAAAAATGTTGAAAACAACAAACACAGGAGGTTGTCTTTTTAATGGAATCGCACCGTTTTTAATTATTCCAGTGCCTTTTAGGTGCAGCTGCATTTGAACAAGGTCCTGAAGATGTACCTGGGGGTGCAAAATGTGGCAAAAGGGAAGCTATTCAGCAGAGGGTAAAATGCCTGGCCCTTTTCCTTATAAATGAAGATAATAAAGTATCTGAAACAAATATTCCTGTTTCACTGCACAGAAAAAAAAAACACCTGGAAATACCTATCAAACAGAAAATAACTTGATCTACAGATGCAAGGGTTATTTGCAAATTAGTATCTCAAGTTTAGGTTGACTGTAAAAATAAAGAAATTTTGCATTAGTTTGGTAGTAGCCAGGTCTCTCAGTTAGTACAACTTCATAACAAAAGGCTACTTACATAAAAAACAATCGCCCAACCTTTCTGGTAGAAAAAAAAACTTGCGTTTAGTCTGTTGCTTTCCTTACTGGGAAAGATCATTACACTGTACATATATATTTTACAGTCTTTTGTTAAAATGTTTCCTATTGCAATTTCACTATCACATTATTGTTTATTAGCTTGTAAGAAGAACACAACTCCATTATATGAAAACGGCAAAACAAACTTAAAACTTATTATCATTTGAGAAATGAGGAAGTGTTCTATTGCTAGAACAGTAAGATAACAATGCAGCATATAACAATAATAGGATGAGACTCCCATTTCCTTAAAAACATATCAAAACTACAGTTTTGGAATAGACAAACGATGCTGATAATTTCAGATCTCAAAACTTTAGTACTGTATATGGCTGTATTTTGACATACTAACTCTGTTCCAATAGTTTGGCAGTCATGTTCACACGGAATTTTCTACATCTATGAAATATGCGGTATCTCCACATACCAAGGGGCCACTCGGAGGAACCCCAGACGACCATGTTGCAGGTGCTACTTTTGGTTGCCAGTTGGCTCCTCCTGTTAACTTCCTTTCTCCTGCATTCCACTGAAGGTCTCCCCTAAGATTTAGAACAATTTAGAATATGAGTGCTAACTTATTGGCAGGCAGAACTGCATAGCATAGCAAACTTCTGGGCTGGAGTCTTGCTGGCGTAATTACATGATTACAAGCTGGTATAAATTTCAAGTAAACAAGACTGAATCTTCACCAAGCACAGAAAAAAAAATGCAATTTGTAAAGTGTTTGAATGAAAAGCACAAAAGAGAATTTGATACCCATTAATTGCACTCCACAATACAGAAGAAACTGCATCATGCATCTGGATTAATATAGTACTGTATATAGTGTCACTGCTGTACCTCTTCATATTTATTTAGGAATAGAGGTAATCCTGGATTTAGGACTAGACATTTCCAGACCACTTTATGAAGGCCTCAGAAAGGGTGTCTTGTAGCTCAAAAAGCATTTTTGGCTGTTGTAAAATGTCAGACCACCATCCTTGCAGTTACCTGATCACAATCTGGGTGCTTGGCAACTTGTTGGAATTTACAACTAGTTGCCAAGAGGCCCACAATCATGTGGTCACCATTTGCAATCTTCTTTGCTGGCTTTTCCAGAAAGTCACTGGGGAAGCCGACAGAGAAGGTTGCAAATTGTTGCTGCCTGCCAAGAGGACTCTCTCTTGTCTCGAGGAGCTAGCTGAAAGAGCTACCTGCCAAGGAAAGCTGAACTGCTTCAGTTAGGTGAGGAAATGGAACTCAGATCCTGATGATTTGAGCTTCATTTCTGCACCCTATGGAAGGAATTTCTTTTGACAAATGGAGATGATATCTGCAGGGTACAGAATTGGAATTCAGATCCTGAAGATCTGAGTTCCATTCTGCACCCTGCTGAAGGAATTCCCTTCCATGCACACAGAGGAGCTAACAACCTTTGGCATGCAGCTCTTTCAGGCAGAACGTAGAGGGAGCCGAAATCCAAGCAGGGAGCAGAGAGGTAGTGTGATCAGGTGAGGAGCAGATGGGTGGGAGAAGACTTGAAAGGCCAGCACAGGCCAAGCATAAGCGTCTCTCCATGAGGACCAGAAAATCCTGCTTGGATTTCAACAGGGAAGATTTTCAGCTCCTGAGCGGAACCTCTTAGGGTAGGGGTGTCAAACTCATGTCCTCATAGTGGTGTCACGTGACATGTTGGGACTTTTTCCCCCTTTGCTAAACCAGCATCTGATGCACCTGGCTCAGGGGCCGGGAGTTTGGCAGCCCTGTCTTAGGGTCTTCCATCCCACATGCATGCCAATGGGACTCTGTCCACTTAACAATCTGTGTGATTGTTTGATGGCCACAACCAGGAGTACTGGGACTGTGGTCACTGAGTGAAGCAGTCACATGGGCAGTCATGTGGCATCTCGCTTAATGACTGCTTTGCTTAATGTCCCAAATTCCAGGCTTAATTCTGGTCACAAGTTGAGGATATCTGTAATTTACACTTGGTTTTTAGGAAAGTGAAGAAATTGTGGAGATTACTGATACTACCTTATGTTGTAAAATCTGATATTTTGGATTGTTAAAGAAAATTAACATTTTAACTGTTTTGCAAAATCATTCTACCTTTTGCAATATTAGATGTATAATGATGATTCACCACCACTACCACCATCAAAAGGCTATATATGGACTATATAAAAATACTGACTACAGTGTTACACTAGAAAGTACAGAAGGGAAATACATATCTATCTGGGATTTTGAATTAACCAGCTACTTACTTCTTTGTTGTAGTACCAGAAATTCCAAGATCTGCAAAAGAAACCAGGAATTTAAAAGATTGTTTCATATGATACTAGATGTCAAGAAATAACGTATTTGTCCACCAAATCACTAGGCAACTCAGATTTAGTTGATTTAGGCAGCATTCGGTCAGTTATCAAAAAATTACAATAAACTATATAACAATATAGTTAGATTTTATATATAATTACACTGTATCTCTGAAAATTTTCTTATATCATTCAATCACTGATGTCACAACTCTATCCGATCTAGACCTTGACTTACACAATTACTTTCTTGATTACTTTCCTAATTATAAATACACAGGACACAGTAAGCTAAGTTTAAGAAAATGTTGTTCCTCCATCACAATCATTATTTTTATATTTTCCACTTTAAAAGCTACTCCTAGAAGTATATGTTTTGTTAAAGAATGACCATTAAATGGACTGAGCAATACGAAAACATGATGCACCTTGATCTCAAAAGTTCAGGATGAGAAAAAGAACCTTCTATAACAACCTAAATTGTAACACAACTACACTGTCCTCCCACATAAGGGAAGAAATACACCCTTCAAAACACAGTAACTGAACTAGGGAATAGGTGACTGGTGCAACGTGTAAGAGATCAATGGTCATAGAAAAAAAATCACTGTCAAACCTAACAGTTTTTCTGACTTACTTCCTACTAAGTTTGCAAGAGAGGAATCAAGATCACTTCCAATGGGTTTGGCTGCAGCTGAAGCGGAGGCAGTGGCTGTGCCTACACCGGACAAAACCTGACCAGTTTGCATTGTAGTGGGCATAAGAAGATCACCTAAGCCATCAAACACTGAAAATTTAAGAAAATCAATAGATTAGTAAAAATACTTTTTCAGGCCATTAAGCTTTCACATACTAAACAGATGCTTAAATGGAGAATTCACAACCTTTTAAAAACATACAAAAATCACTACTGATCTTTGAACCATCACACAGATTTAATGCCAACGGAAGGCATGCATGCTTTTTGACCAACACATTGAAATAAATGAATTCCAAACATACTACAATAAGACAAAGTGTCAGACAACAGTAACTTTTTGAACTATGAAAACAGTCCATGTTGTTGTACTGCACACTTTATGTTTTTGACACTGATATATGGAAGAATTCATTCACATATTACTATGTCCACAAATCTAATGGGAATGTTACCATTTTCTGGAACAGTAAAAAAACAACAACAGTCAGTTTGACATTACTTTCACCCAGTATGGCCCTTAAAATTAATTCAGGTTTTCATATTCCATTTCTGGATTTTTCCAACAACATTTGATCCAGAGTTTTTAATATCTGATTCCAAAGGAATCATAATTCATTAGCCAATTAGCTATGTAAGACTTACATGAGGTTTGTCTGAAGTGGGAGTGCTGTAACTAATTATTGTTTCCTGATTTATAGATTTGGAAGGGAATCATAATAAAGAATTGTCTCTTATGTAAGGATTATTTTTATTAAAATACTAGCAGATAACCCTGCTTTGTCTGGGTATTTATGGGAATGCTGTATTAGCCAGGGAAATGCTGTAGTCAGGCATAGCTCTAGATGAAGTCACGCTGCTCTCTCTCGCAGTGTCGCAAGTCAGAGGGAGTCCCCTTGTGGAGTACTGTGAAGTCATCAGAGGGAGCCCCCTTGTGTAGTACTGTGAAACCATCAGGGGTATTTTAGGGCACAGAGACTGCCCTGATGGGTGTTAGAAGTGTCTTCCCCCCCCCCAGTGTTTATTCCCAGAGGGTACGTCACTTGTGTACCAAGTTTGGTTTAAATTGGTCAAGCTGTTCCAGAGTTATGCTGGAACATACACACACAGACATCCATTTTTATATAGGTATATACAAAAGAAGAAGATTGATATAACAAAGGAAGCTAGAAAGTAAAATACTACAACCTACTAATGAATGCTTTCTAGGAACAAGTTCAGGGAAAGGAAAAAAATGAGCAAGTAGAGAGAAAGTAAAGTAAAAGGTTTGGGGCAAGCATTGTTTTTGCTGTTGATAGACATACCCTGGGAAATGAAAAAGAAAAAATCCAGTGGGTGGGAAATGTTTTTCAGTGGAAGGAGCACTGACTATGTACTTTCAAGTCTGTGTCACTATTAGCAACCACAGATTTTTCTCCAAGATGATCTGCCACAGACTGGCCCTTTGGGTTTTGGAAAGAGCACAGATGATAGGAAATTCTTGTAAAATGGGGGGGGGCATGAACATAACTATATGGGCAGAAATAAACCATCATCTCCTCCATCTATCATTAGGAGAGGAAGAGATTACTAAATTGGGCACATTTACAGTGTCTATTGCCAGTGGGAAATATTCTTCTTGGCTGTATTAATATTGCCATGGGACAAGATGATGGACTTTCTCCTTATTTACTGTGGGTAAACTCATTACTACTCTGCTGCTAATAGAAGCACCACAGTAGTCATGTGTTATTTACCATGCAGTGCATATCAGGCTGTCTGGGTTGGAGATGGATTTCACAAAGAACCCCAATGATGCTCTACACAAAACACATTTATGCCTTCCAATTTACAGTCAAGATATATGGACAAATACGGATAAGATATGGGGTGGACATTAACTCCCAGAATTCCCGAGCCAGGAAGAAATTGACATTGAATGTTCAAATGACAATCATGTAATCATGAGGCGCTTGTGGCTTTAAGTGCAAATGGGTTGCCAAGCACCCAGATTGTGATCACGTGACTGCAAGGATGCTAGAACAGTTGCTGAGAAAATGGTTTTACACAACCCCACCACCCCAAAAAAGCCCCCCAAAACCCAATCCCTCTGTATTTAATGAAACAGAACTATCTAATCCAGGCCAACATTACATAGTCAGTAACACCAATTCATAACAGATACAGTATGCATGCTAAAGTTAGTAAGCAGAGTTGCACTACGCTCCGGCAAGCAGTAACTATAAAGCAAAATACTACTAAACTATTTGGTTTCTTTACTTTTTTCTGTTGCAGAACTCACCCAAAAGGCAAATTTGTAGCAAGGCCCCAGCATGGAAGTAGACAATGAAAGAGACACAAACAGAAAACGATAGAGCAGTAATGAAAAGTCAAGCCTTGTGTCAAAGGACAAAATCCCCTGGACCGCCATTATTTTTAAATTCTGGTGCCATGCATGCTTGGGAAAGGCTCTGGAGCACCACCACACAGCCATATGCTGAGTGTACAGGAATAAAGGTACCTGCAAGTTCAGGAGTTTCTTTTAAAAGACCATGCATATAAAGCACATGCAGAAATATAGAATATATGCGCTTTGGTTTGGTGTGTGCTGAAATCCTACAGAAGTGAACTGAGCAGAAGGAACTATTTTGCAATTATATATTACAAGTAGTATTCAACTGTTTCGGAATGTTTTCATGGAAAAAAAATACTTTGGACACCTGGGAGAATTACAGTAACATACTTTGGAGACAAAGGCTGCATAGAAGAATCCTTCCACTCACCTGAGGGATCAAAGGAACTGCCAGCAGGGGAAGGAGAAGGGGCTGCTCCAAATGCTGCTTCAAAATTGGGTTGCAATATATTAGCCTGAGCGGGTGTGATGGGAGAAGGTGATGGAGACGGAGCAATAAAAGAACCTCCAAAGCCTTTTAAAAAAAAATTAAAGAGAAAGAAATTAATTATTAGCCTAATACTAAGAACTAATCCACAGGCCTGAAAAACATTATAATTGGCTTTGACAAACAAAGATCCTTTCCTCTTCCTGATGAGATTATTATTATTGTTATTGTTCCCACAGTGAAACTAAAAGGCACCAAGGATAAATGCAGAAAAGTAGAGAGGAGGGTTAGCAAAATTCTGCTGCCTGTAAAGGTATAAAGTGTGGCCACGAGCAACAGTTGGTAAGTTAAATCTCGATCCACGCCAGATAAAGAGTTTGCCCTGCAGAATTCTGCTCTTCTACAGGTCACTGAAAAACAGATCAACGAGAAGCTTTTATTTAAAGAAAACATGTTTTGTGTGAAAGTGTTGATTCCTAAAATAAACAATTTTGTTGTTAGTTGCGAAGTCGTGTCCGACCCATCGCGACCCCATGCACAATGTTCCTCCAGGCCTTCCTGTCCT
>JANHFR010004200.1:288480-298617 GCA_032468015.1 Mimophis mahfalensis
TGAAGAATAGTGGTTGTATCACTAACCTTGTGATCCTGGCTGTCATTTTCTTTAACCTCTGGTGGAAATCCGCCTGGAGATGGTTGTCCGGGGTTAGTAGAATCGTTTCTTTTGGGGGAGAGTGAATGGGGTTTTGTCTGAGTTACTTTAGTCACTGATGTGCCTTTGAAAGGAAAACAATCAATTACAGGTAGTCCTCGACTTACAACAGTTCATTTAGTGACTGCTCAAAACAGCACTGAAAAAGTGACTTATGACCGTTTTTCACAGTTACCACCTTTGTAGCAGCCTCATGATCATGTGATCAAAATTCAGACACTTGACAATGGCGTTTAGACTTATGACTGTTGCAGTGTCCCAAGGTCATGTGATCACCTTTTTTGCGACCTTCTGACAAGCAAAGCCCATGGGGAAGCCAGGTTCGCTTAACAACCGCATTACTAACTGATCCGTGATTCACTTAAGAACTGTGGAAGGAAAGCTTGTAAAATGGTGCAAAACCCACTTAACAAATGTGTCCCTTAAAGACAGAAATTTTGGGTCCAATTGTGGTCATAAGTCGAGGACTGCCTGTATGCCTTTTTTTAAAAAAAATTGGAACAGGGACTATATGATTTTTTTATATAGATACTTTATATTTCTTGGAATAATAATAATTTATTTATTTTATTTATTTATTAAATTTCTATACCATCCTTCTCCCGAGGGACTCAGGGAGGTTTACAAGGCATTTAAAAACATACAATATAAAAATTAAAATACAAATTAAATCAAATTTAAGCCCAACAAATAAATTGATAAAATTTAAACCCTATCAAAACCAATTAAAATCCCAATTAAAAACCTTTTCATGGGGACAGAACAGCAATATGAAATAAATGAGTTTTATGTGCCAAATTATATGCCAAAAAGATCATTTATCATGACTTTTAATAGTTTCTTTATATATACTATCATATCATGTCATATCAATTTTAAATGCTTTATAAATATACCTTTCTGCTTTGGAGGAGATTTAACTTTCAGAAGTGGATTTTTGTTGCTTTCCTTCAATGTCTTCTCATTAACTGTAGGAAAGTGCTTTACTGAAGAATTGGGTTTTCCATATCCAGAGCTTCTAACAGAACTATGTGATCCCGCCAAATGTTTCTTTCTATGAACAATCATTGTGTTTTTATTACTCTTATACATTACTTGTTTATTTGGTACTAAATTTGGATTCACTTTATTCCAAGTGTTGGGTTGATGCACCTATAAATAACACATAAATGTACGTTATTAAGTAGTTTGGTTTCAGAACGTAAAATAAAGGCTCAATATTTAAAAATAAAGTTATGCACAATCACTGAATTATATTTCTATAGAACAGCAAGATAAACTTTTAACTCTAATCTTACCAAATAAATTCTACCAAAATTATATCAGTTTGATTATATCCCAAATAAACAACTCAAACATCATATATAAAATCATGGAAACAACTCAGCTGCCTAAGCAGTAACCTAATCACAGTGGTAAGCAGGTACAGTGGAACCTCAATGCAATCTGTTCCGGGATTGCGTTTGTCACCCAAATTGGTTGTGCCCCGAAGCGACGCTTACTGTGCATGCGCAGGCAATTCTGCACATGCGCAGACAGCAAAACGGCATAGAAAAGCAGCTTTCCATGCCGTTTTCTGTTCAGAAGCTGAGCTTTGGATCATAAACCAATCCAAAACTCAGCTGGATTTTCGGGTCGGAACCCGAAGTGGTTGCAAACCGAAGTGTTCGCAACACGAGGTTCCACTGTATGTATGTCTTGAAAGTCATATTTCACAATCCTAGAAATCAGCTGTTTCAAGAAAAATGAGGAAAGTGGGAGATAAGTAGGAAATAGGGAGTATAGGTTGGAAGGACAGGATCAGACTTTCAACCAGCAAAATTTTCAGAGGCTGAACTCAAGTATTAAACTCTGTTACTAAGCCAGATCGTTTTGAATCCTCACTGATGGGTTCTTATTGGTAGGCAAAGACTTATATTTTTAATTTTGGGATTATGAAATAGATTTGCCCTGCTGATTATTGGTTCCTTTTTTTGAAAGGCTACCTTTTGTTGAATGGCTTATTTTGGGCTGGCTATAGCTGTAGATGAATAAAACTCTTGACTTTCCAGCTTCTTTGTGCCTTAAGTATGACAAGGAAAAGCTGCTCACCTGTCCAGTTTTCCTCTCATGATAGAGTGCTGAACAATTTGACAGAGTGCTTAATTTCATAACATGTTTAATTTTATCGGCTAATTTGTCCTTGATAACTTTCAGATGAGGACTATCTTTACTACTTTCATTTGCAACTTCTAAAACAGAAGTATTTTCTTGTTCACCATGATGGTTTAAAAGGCAGCCAATGTTTTGGGATTCCACTGAAGTATCATTAGGATGTTGCTTGGACCGATTCATTAATCCCTCTGCATGATCTTGTGTGACTTTCACAGGACTATGAGATGGAAGAGAAAGAAAACCATATATTAATAAATCTGTGATCTCTATTAATAACAGCTTATAGAAAAATTATGGATATTTGATACCGAATTGTGCACTAATTTTATATAATTGTTCACAAACTTCAGTAAAACAATTGATCCTGCAGGACAGGACTAAACAATAATGGCACCAACAACCGATCACTGTAGCAGCTATAAAGAAGTATCTCATATTTGGCTAGGTGAAGCAAAAATGTTGTTTCTCATACACTCAAAAACTCGACTAGAGGAAAAAACTATACCTAATACAGTAACAATGAATCCTACTTATGTTATAGTTTATAAAACTATATAAAACTATAAACTAGCATACAACAAAATAGAAAACGCTCATAAAAATATCTGGTCTCCTGCAGTGGATTAGTAAACGAAATTGGCTGAGCACCTTATGAAGGCAGAAAGGATGAAGTCTAATCAAATATGGGTTTATGATTTATGATTTCATGTACATGCACTATTAAGGGAATGTATTTTAGACAGGTTAGTTGGGTCTGTAAGCACCCCTATGGAGCCCAGTCAAGATTTGCCTTCTGAATATGGGGATCTTGCTTGAGGGGATTCTTTCCCATGCACATCTTAAGTCTTCTGTTTTACAGGTAGTCCTCGACTTACAACCATTTGTTTAATGTCCATCTGAAGTTATAATGGCATTGAAAAAAGTACTTAGGATTGTTTTTTTTACACTTATGACCACTGCAGTATCCCCATGGTCACGTGATCAAAATTTGATCTGTTATGACTCCCCCGGACGCATCCCAGATGCTAATTCAGAGGAGGATGAGCTGGCAGCCTAGGCTTACAAGCCAGGAGTGTAGGGTCTGAGCCCAGGGGAGCAACCAAACGAGTAGCCAACTGAATTAGAGACAGGAAAGGCTCAGCTGCAGCTGGGAAGCCCAGAGGCCTCAAGTGGAGAGGGCACACAGCTGTAGCTAGTCAGTGGAAATAAAGAACTACCTTCTCCTCCAGATCCAAGAGCACATAAGGTTGAGAGGAGGCAGGCACAAAGAAGGTCAGCCAGGCTACTTGTGAGCAGGTAGCCTCTTGTTGAGCTGTACCAGAAAGCATTTAGCTCAGCAAGGGGAGTGAAATGATGCAGGGAACAACCTTTTAGTTTTCTTGCTGTGTATTCTTGCCCTGAACTTTGGATCGTGTCTCTTCAGCTGTGGCCTTACCCTGCCTTGCCTCGTGGCCTTGCCTTTGCCCTGTGGATTTGCCTTTGCCTTTCCTTTCCTTTGCCTTGTCTTGTGGCCTTACCTTTGTCTTAGAACTTGCCTTTGCCTTGAGGGTTAGTGTTGGCTTCATTTGAGTAGCCAGTGGAGTAGTCATTGGGGTTGAATTGGTGCTGGCACAGGGAATTGACTGGAGAATACTAATTCAGGCTCGGAAGCCTTAATAAAAATTCCTTATACCCATGATGTATGCGTGTGTTTGTGTGGTGGTGGGAGATAGCACAGGACCGTTGGCAACTGGCCTGTATTCATGATGGCTGCAGTGTCCTGGAGACATGTGATCACCATTTGATAAGCAAAGTCAATAGGGAAGCTAAATTCACTTAATAACTGTGCTATTAAACAACTGCAATGATTCACTTCACAACTGCGGCAAGAAAGGTTGTGGTAAAAGGGGCAAAATTCACTTAACCATCTTATTTAGCAATGGAAATTTGGGGCTCAATTACGATCATAAATCAAGGACTACCTGTACAGTTCTGCCAGCTACAGGACTGAGCAAACAGATACCATTTTAAGGTTGCAACCTTTCAGCTTAAATTCTTCATTCCAATTACTGATTAAATAGATGTTAGCAGCAAAGATAAATTTAAATCTTATGAATAATATACTCAAGGAGCAAATGATATCCTACTAAGGATTAAAAATAAAACATGAAAAATTTCATTGGCTATATGATGCATTTTCCAGAATGAATACCTAGTAGGCTTCAGTTCAAATCCCCTGACAAAAGATGAATCTTCTCTGATAGGTTTCATCAGTTCTTCTATGGTGGGCAAATCTAGATAGTAGATAAAAAACAACACACTTGTTATCACTTCTGTAGCAAAAGTATTTTCAAATAAAATTTGAATGAAATTTCAGTTTTTGGTCAGAAATTACTAACAGGGTGGCATAATTTCTTCTTTGAGAAATTTCATGAAAGAGATTTTATGAAAGACTTTTATTCCACGAAAGAAACAATCTACACAATGGCTACAATACAAGAAAATGAATTGCTCATCCTATTCACAGAGACCTTAAAAGGCTGGGGAAACCCCATAATATGGGCTTTGGGCATGAACAATGAAGCTACACTCGCAGGAGTCAGACTCAATGACACAAATCTCTTTCCTTTGAAATAATTGCCTACCTTCCTTTCTAGAAGAATGATAGTCTGACAGCTATGAGTCATGCAATTAGCTTCATTAGCACAATTTTGGAATTCAGTGACCTAATGCAGTCGTGTGGGATCCCAATTCACAGAGGTGGGTTCTGCACTTTCTCTGGTGCAAGCAATGATGTCATCAGAGAGAAAGGAGAAGCAGCAATAGCAATGGAAATTTTAGGATTATCATCGTAGGGGCTATTTATATCTTTGGAGGGGGACCATGATTGAGAACACAGTCCCACAATCAGAATGTATTTTATTTAAGTGAAAACAAACTTGGGAAGTACCAGAATTTACCAGAATTAGTAATGGAAATATTTTGGGGGCAGCTTTCTTTATTTTGTGAAGTGTCATTGGCTAAGCTTTCTTCCATTTTTTCATCGTTCTGTTCATCTGTAGCTCCTAAAGACTGTTCCACATGACGGTAAGCTTGATGTAAGGCTTCAATGTCGCTGTTAGTTTGCCCACTGGAAATACCTGAAAAGAGAAAAATTACATGTTTCCAGATGCGGTAGGCTGAAAGTAAAATATTCATGAGGAGCAAATCAGTAAAATAACAGCACTAGTAACCTAGTCTGACATAAGCAAAATTCCAATGTTACACAGGGCCAAAGCTTGGTCAGGCAACAGGACTTTCGAACCCCTTGCAGGCACTCAATTCACCTCAGGATTTTTCAGGCTCAGAGCAGATTTTATGAGTGAGCAAAGGGAAAGGGAAATTATTATTTATTTAAATCCCTCTGATTCTTTCCACTGTTAGGAATTTCTGACAAAGGGCAATAGGCTTATTGTCCATGGCAATAGGCTATTGGACCCTTTCATTGCAATCCCATGTATGTTTTTATTATAAAGCATCTTCTGCTAAGATTCAAATCCAAATGTATCTGGAGATGAGTTTCATCAAGTTCAACAGGATTATTTCCAATAAATACACTTTGGATTGAAATATAATTGTGTCAGATCATTACAGCAGATCCTAACCAACCAGTAAGCACTAATGTAAAAAGAAAAGAAAGAAGGAAATTATATCTACAGACAGTGCTATAACTTAAATTCAGTAGTTAGTAAAATCAAAGAATGGAAAAATAGCATTCCCTGCTTTTTCTTGCATTTTCCTTCATCTCAAAACTAGATTCAGCACATAGGGCTAGAGGCAGTCTATTTGATCATGCGTGGGGGAAAAAAACACAGTATCTAAGCTACTTTAAGGCCCCTTGATTTTATATACTGGATTTTCTGCCCCTGAAATCAATGGGAAGTCAGTGGGAAGTTTTGCTTTGCTTAGATGGATACTTACACAACCAAACAGTAATTTTAATGAACCCAAATGAGATGAGACAGACTGTTCCTGCCTCACATCAGTTTAGAGCACAACAGAAGGAATAATTAACAAACAAAAAGTAGCCTTGCCTGTCCCAGTCATTTCTTCTGTGGTAATTTCTTGAGCTGTATGTTGTTCTACCACAGCTGCATCTTGCTGTTCACTGGCTTTTGGAGTTTCTAAAACTGACTCCTGGGAATCCAGAAGAACTACAAAGGAAGAATTGTATCTTCTCTACATTAGTGTAGATTAGGAGTGGCAAACACAAAGCCCGTGGGCCAGATTCGGGCCGCAATGTGGTTGGATCCAGCCCATAGGGCCACCCTGGAAAATGTAAGGGGCTGGCCGGGCCCACATCACTTCGGCCCAGTCTACCCACTGTGAAGAGAAAACATTGGTCCAGCGTGGCTTCGGCCCAGTCTACCCAGTGTGATGAGGAAACATGCTAGCAGTTTCGGGATTGGTGCTAAGCTGGCCATGCCCACCCAGTTGGCCACACCCACCCAGTTGGCCACACCCACCCAGTCAACCACACACCCGGCCCCCCTGAGGTCAACCACAGCCCTGATGTGGCCCTCAATGAAATTGAATTTGATACCCCTGGTGAAGATGAAGAAAAGGTAATGCTAATCTTACACTCAATCCGTAACAGTGGAGTGAGCAACAAGCAGTAAAGTTTAATAGTTAGAAAATGAAAAAGATTAAATTATGTATAAAATGATAAATCATTCACAATCAAAAATTATTTGTAACAAAATGTTAAAGTACAAACCATGGTTCTTGCTTATGCAACAACAGGATCTAATCATGTCTCATGCTTACAGAAATTGGTTGGGGAAAAGACTGCAATATCAGTTATTCTAATTAGGAAGAAAGGTGTGTCACTCAGTGGGATTTCTTTTAAGTAAGCATACATACAAAGAGACAGCACTTTTCCCCAGTATGTAGTACGTTTTTCTTTATAGAGCCTGATGAGTGCTATACTGAAGTTTGCCTCTAATATTAAAGTGCACAGTTCCAATATGTACTCACGAATTGTTATCATTTTAAACTTAAAATATTTCCAAAATTGAAAAATAAATGTTGATGTCTATTGATCACTTATGTTACCATTTTTATTTTTCACAGTCTTTGAAAATAAAGTTAACTGTATAAATACAAATCTGTAAAATTTTTCCAGTTACAGTGACTGATGACTACTGTTGACATGAAAGTATTCCTATAATCTCTTCTAATAAAAAAACAGGATTAATAATAAATGTTGGTTGCTTTTATTCCATGGGAAGCCAGTCCTATAATAAGTAGAATTAAAGGAAAATTATTTATTTTTTCAGATATCCATAAAGCATTTCTGAAGTCTATTTTGCCAATTTATTTACAACTGGCATCGAAACAAATTAAAATACATGGGCCCATTATGTTTGATTATTTATCTCTCAGTTATTTTATAATATATATTTCATGTTATATGAATTTGGTACCTTTAGCCAGCATGCCTGTCCTTTCCTCCTAGAAAATGAAATAATAATATTTATATATAAATCTCCTACATGCAAAAGAATATTTTGAGTAGAATTAGGAAATTTTCCTGAAGTAATTTATCATTTTACAACTTAAAATTTTGATGTATTATAAAACTAGTATTTCATTTGCATAACATTTAAGTAGCATCAAGTCAAAAGATATACACTATTAAAATCATAGTTATAATTCTGGGTATAGAAAATCAAAGTATGTACTATTTTCAAAAAAACTAAATCAAAATCTAAATAATACTTTAAGGAAATATTTGGGAGTAATTAATAGATGTGCAAATCATTCCAATCATTGTACCTTTCTCCTCAAAATTGTGTTCTGGGCATAACCAAACAATTAATAGCCATGATGGCTGAGTGGTTAGAATGCAGTATTGCAGGCAAACTCTGCCCACGGCCTGGAGTTTGAACCTGACCTGCTCAACGTTGACTCAGCCTACCATGCTTCCGGGGTTGGTAAAATGAGGATCCAGATTGTTGAAGGCAATGTGCTGATATTTGTAAACCACCCCAAGAATGCTATAAAGCACTATGGAGTGGTATATAACTCTAAGCACTCTTGCTATTGAATGATTTTGATGAAGAAAACTGATTAATACATTCAGAGCTTTTAAACTGAACAGAATGCCTCATCTATGCTGGAAATACATCAGAGTAGACATGAAAATACAAAGCAGAGAAAATGGCTATAAATACAAGAAAATGTAGATGGGAATGTATTATTTATTCATATACATGCCTGTTTGTTCATTCTAGAAATTTCATATACAAAGTTTAATGTTGTACAGATTGATAATACCATTATTATATCATTTAAATATTAGAAACCTGCTTTAGCTTTTATTAAATAAGGAACATATGCCTTTGGATATTCCTTGCTCTACCATTATAGGGTCCTCTGATTCCCAAATCTGTTTTAAAAATATATTAAAAACAGTATGTATGTCTCAAGAGAATTATGTTTGGCATCAACATTTAATCATATCATTATTTTTATGTGATTTTGGCATAGATGCTGAACCCTTATTGCTCTTTTATCCTTCCAATAGTTTTGCTTTATAGTGGTAGTCTATCTTTTTATGATTCCAGAAGTATAAATTGCCTGAAGAGCTCTGAATATAATTAGATGCCAGTTATGAAATGTTATAAGCTATATGTATCTTCAGGAGCAAAGCCAATAAATGCATTAAAAGTGAACAATAAGGCACATTTCTATCTTTGAACATTTGGGGTTTCAATGCATGGCATCCCATGACTGCTCACCTGGATGCATATTCTAGGGAGCTCAGTTGTCCTTACAGCTCAAAAGACAAGCTTTAGACAGCACTGTAAATAACTAGGTAAGCCCAGAGTCAGATAAAACATTGAAACCACAAAATGCAGAATGTTTAAAATAGGAAGTGATTATACTTATCACACATGCTCACAGTAGCTTCAGACACGACCACCTGTTCAGCTTTGCTGTCTTCATTACATTCTGAATTTTCCTCAAAATCCTCACTATAATCACCTGAATGTTTGGAGGAAAGTCTGTGTTTAGTTCTTCAAAAGAAATAAGAGAAACAATGTTTCCTTGCCAAGGATCTATTTCACTCTTTATTGGATCAGATCAAACAGTTGGGAAAACTTTCAGTTATAGCTTAATGTTCTTCTGCCAGCAGAACAGCCAGCTATGTAACTGTGCTTATAAACTGAATAATGTTACAGGACTAACAGAAATGTTTCTCACTGAATTATAATGGTGCAAGCAAGCATTAAGACAGCGTTTAAATTCTTTTTATTTAAACTGTGTCCAGTTCTGTCTTAAAGTATATATGCAGATACTGAAAAAACAACAACAACGAAAACCCCCAAACCTATTCTACAACCACTTGTTGCATAAAGCCTTCACATTCTGCTGCAATGTAACAGATTCTCTGGATTCAACTCAATGGCCTAATGGCAACAATATTTTGTTATTTGTCTCAAATAACTCTTGATTTATGGGGAGCTGCCCTTTAAATTAATGTAACATCTCGTGACTGGCTTTCATGGATCTGTACAATGAAATAATAAACTGCCAACATCCTTTGGAAATCAATACCATGTAAGTAAACAGTCATTAAATGTAGGTCACTAAGCAAATCGTATGAAATTACCAGATTTTTCATGACTCATACATTCACTGTCATTTTCTTCTTTTGTCTGTTTCATTTGAGGCTGGTGGCTGCAAAATATTAGGAATGACAAAATATTTTTCTCTTTACACTTGATTGAGGATATTCATTCTAATGCTATGCTGTTCTAACAGCAAAAATATTCTTTTCAACCACCCCCAAATTTTTCCTAAGCAACTAAAGGCAGGCAGGATGGGTGGAAGTAGTTTGTGAATATCCATATCCAAAGA
>JANHFR010004200.1:309462-321599 GCA_032468015.1 Mimophis mahfalensis
CACACTTTTTGTGTGGTAGAAAATAATAAAAGTTGCAAGAAAAAAAGAAAAAAATGAATATGATAAAAAGAAAATATATAAAAAGTGATTTCTAACCATCCTTGCAACAAGAATAGCTAAATTTAGTACTTCTTCATCCCCTATAAGATTACAAACCTTTCCTTATCTATAAGAAAATCCATAAAACACGAACTTTTTGTAAAGCCAATAAAACATTTTTCAGGTTATTCTTTTGGTTTGTCATTTGTATTTTCCCTTTAACTGATAAAACCAGATCATTTCCAGATCATTCTCCTGGTCTGTCCTTTATGATTCCACTTTTTCTGTCTTGTCAGCAAAATTTGCTCCTGTCATTCCTTCATTGACATCTTCTGGACATAATCTATCCATGGAATCAGGCACATTATTGACACTTGATATTGTAACTATTAATTTATGGCTCAGTTTTTCAAACATTCCCTTTAATAATTCCAATGTTGTTTTTTTCTTACGATTTAGAATTTTTAGTCCCCTTTAGTGTCAGTTTGTAAAATCCTAAAATTGCGTATTTTTGTTATGAGCCAAGACAGCCAGAGTAACTCTGATTCCCATGAGAAGCTACTGGTATTTCTATTTTAGAGTTCATTCCAAAATTTTACAGTAAAACTCAATATTCCTAATTTAACTAGACCCTTAATTTTTTTGTAACTTCCTTAAATCAATATCTTATTTAGTTTTCTACTGTTTATTTAAGCTTGTAATTACTTTTCCTTTTTTTCAGTGTGGAAGCTGAACTCAGTGATTTTTCAAATTTGTGATTCTGAAGATCTCTTATAGCTTTACGATGGTTAACAGGCAATTTCCAAAAGTGATTAGAAAGTGAAGCTTGCAAACTTAGTGTCTTTTAAAAGGCTCTGGCACAATTTTGAGCAAGGTGGCTAACTCTTTTGTCTCCTGCTACTCAAACCTGCAGAAGACTGCTGTCATGTCTCCTTGTGAAAAGCAGACATCTGGGGCATCTTCTGTCCTCTCCTTAGCCAGAGAAGTTCTGAAGAAGTAATCTACTCACTGGTTGTTTGGTCTTTGCCTCTGTTGTTGGCTCCACTTTTGTGGAGATGTCTTCAGTTTGCCAAGCCCTCCCTGGAAGTGGATTAGGGAGCTGTTGTGGATTAGGGAGCTTATCCAAAATGGCTGTGTTAGCAGAGAAACCACAAGGCTACCAACAAAATGTCATAATAAAGTATGTCATAATAAAATATTTAGTCTTCCATATTCCATAGGTTTATGATAGCTATAACAAATTAAAAGCAATTGTTAAACTGATCTTCTAACATGGCTACTAATGCGACAAATACTCTGATGTTTTAAATATTCATAGGTCTTGCTTTTTTTTTTTTAGATTAAGCAATGTATTTTATTTTTGAATATGGTAGCAATGCCATGGTACTTCATAAAAAAACCTTATGCTTAAAAGAAGTATTTTATTATTAGAATTCCATTCAACCTAAATGAGGATACTTTATAACTGTGGGAGATTAGGAGTAGTATGTGTTTAACTAAGGCATCTGATTAGATTTCAGTATTTCAGGACTGGACTTACCAATATGGGAAACAAGAGATTATGATAATAAATTGTTGGCCATTTTCAGAATGACTTTTTTTTTTAACATTAGAAACTTTATACAAGATGAAAAGCAAACAAACAGCAGTAAATGGAGATTTTCCCTTAAATGACTATCTCTATTCATAGCCAATGCTAGAATTTCCTTACATGACTATCAGTAAAAATAACATAGCAGCTGCGTGTGCGCGCACACACACACAGAGAGCAAAAAGGAGGAGGAGAATTGCTTAGCACACATGGTCAAGTGTTGTACAGGGCTCAGAATTTTCATTAGTTTTCTGGAAGGTAGTTTTTATATAAACTAAAGAATATGGAAATTCAATCAGTTTTATCGATGCAGCTTACTTTCATGGTTGAAGGTAAGAACATAGGGTAAGAGAGGCTTTTATCCCAAACAGAAGCACACCATGCAACAGAAACCCACCAAACTGACATCACATCTCTTCCCTACTATATAAGAAGATAGTAAGTTCTCTATTGCAGTACAGCTGGCAATTCAATCATTGACCCATCTGTATTGAAGTCAGCTTATTATAAAGATTCTGCTCCTGGATTTATTCAAAATTTCAGACTTTTATGTATGTACTTTTTTGTGTAACTTTGCACACTACCTGGATACCGTGCATGCGGCTTCATTTGCTTGTGCAGCCTGATTCCTGGCAGTCTATGGACTAGTGCTTCTCCATGCCTGGGGATTGGGGATCCCTGCTCTAATGGGCTGAGATACATTCCTACCGTTATCCAAACAAAGCGATTCTGCAACATTTTTTTCTGGCAATAGTTCCTCAACTTCAGGGAGGTCTGACCATTTGTTGTGGAGATGCCAGCAATGTAGGAAGGATAGTATCTATCAAGATTCAAGTAGGGTACACAATTCTCTTTATTACTTTCCTTATACCCTCCTCAGATACAACAACAGGGAAGAAGTTGAATCTGAAGAATTCAGTTGAGGCATAACTAATCTACATCACTGCTGGATGAAAGCATATATGGAACAGGATATTTTCTTGGATCCCCAACCTATACATTCTGGAGATGTTAGTGATTTGCTCTAGTTCATCAAAACTTGGTGAGCTTCTTTGTGGTTGCACTGCCTAGCAAATACCATGTTAAACCAGCCCATTGTGAACAAAAGTCAACCTTCAATTCATGGGCGGTTACACACAATTTTTTTGAGGGATGACTAGGCTATGACTGAGAAGGAGTTCCGTTGAATATAACATAATGCTTTAAAGAAAATGGTTTAATGTCACTCAATAGAAAACTGCGTGCTGAAAAAAAGAATCATCTCCATTCTTGCCATCTTCTCAAGCCCGTTTCCTCACCATGCCAGCATCAAAGCTTGTCTGCTCCCATCTTTTATTTCTTCTAATAAACTTGCTTCAAAATGCTGGCAGAGGTTTCAGCCATCCCTTGCAGCGCCTTGCTTGGTTATTTTTAGTCCTTCTGAAGCCTGGGAAATCAGAAATATAGCTACTTTGAACAGACAAAAGAGCCAACTATAGCACAGGCTCTGAATTTGATTAGATAAAAAAAACAAAGAGGTTCTGTTAGGGCAGAGGCAGGAAGAACTGAGGTGGGTGGCAATATCTGTAATAACTCAAGGGAAATGTAGCCTCAAAGCATTCAAAAGTGGGTGTAAAAATAACATAAGCAACAGGCAACTTTCCCACATCTTGAGATCTCTTTTCAGCCTAAAAAAATCCTTTGCTCTTACTCAGTCACTCACTTTTGTTTGGGTACCTTTAAAGTATAATAAACAGCAGATGAATGAAAGTTTCTTCTGAGGATCTTTAGGAAGAGATTCTCACCAGCCTCCTGAAATCCATGTTTTAGGAAATAAGAAATCCTTTACAAGAACCGTTTCGGAACTGAAGTTTCAGAATCAGGATTATGTACAAGTTGTCACCTGATGAAAACTGAACCAACATATTCAAAGTTTAATATTTGCTTAAGTACATAGGACAAACATCTGGTTTTCAGGATCTTCATAACTGAAGAAGTTTTGGCTAATGAAAGAAATTTAAGAGAAGATCATATTCTTTTCAGAACAACAGAGCACCATGACCATAGTGGAGTTCTTAGAGCCATCTTGGACTCTTCAGTGCAGGATTGACAATTTTACGCTAGTGCCAACTGATTAATCTGAGGAGGACTTTAGAGTCCTACATAAATAGTTCCTTAATATTGGAGAAGTTGTTTAATGGTGAGGAAGATAGTGGTGCTACTGGACTACCACTTCCAGAAGCCTCAGTCAGCATGTGGGATGGCGAAGAATGCTGTGAAGTTCATTAACATCTGGAAGACAAAATTGTAGACATTTTTCTTTCCCACCTATTGATCATTTAGTTCAGTTTTTCAAATCTGAAAGTACACTTCTCCCCCATCATGTTTACAGTTGCACAAAATGTGTACCTAAACAGTGTATTAGCTACTCTTCAAAATGGAAGAGTATATAATACTTTGTTCCATGTTCTATTTGATTATCTCCACACACCTTCAGTGCAAAACAGTGATGTGCTTGTCAGGAAAGTATATTCCTGGGAACATGCTTAATTATTCGGTAGTTTTCCTAATCCCTGGTTTGTTTTAAATAGTACTAAATGATTTTCTATTAATACGCCTTAGTATTTTAAGAAAAAAACCCCAAGAGTTTACTGCAGGGTTTATGGACAAATGCTGAACCTAGTTGATTCTAATTCTCTCTTAACTAGTTTTATCTGAACTACTTTTTGTTCCTGTTATTTTATTTCTTGAAACAGGGACCAACTGCTATATTCATACCTTCATCTTAGGGAAAAATCAAAATTAACAATGAAAATGCAATAGCAGGTGTATATCACCTGGTGCGCAAAAACTCTCTGTGTTGGTGAATTGGCAGGCAAGATCCTTTTCATTATCATTTATGACCATATTTTTGAATGCCCATTATGCTGGTACAGTATCATTCAAGCGTTTTACACTAAGGTGATTCATTTCCTGCTTTGATTGCAGCAGGTAAGTTTAACTTGCACCATTTAATTGAATAAAGGATTGAGCACTGTAATCTAATTTATTTCTGGCATGGGTGGAAATTCCAGATGTCTCAAGGTAGGGTATTATGGAGCTTACATATTTGTAAGCACTATAAATCACTGAAAATGAGAGGTGCTTTTCAATAGTCCCAGGAAAAAGCATAAAACATGGTGAATTATTTGGGCTATTTAATTTCCTTCCTTCCTTCTTCCCTTTCATTTTTTCATGCCTTTTAAAGATCTGTCCCAATACATATGATCAACATTAATTCAGATTGCTTAGAACATATGTCAGGCTTCATTGATTATATGTTGCTTTATTGAAATTCCTTGAGATATATCCCCAAATGGCTCTGCAATTTACCCCAAAGCATAGAAAAACATCCACATGCTTTTAAAAGTTGGGTTCTCTGGTCTTTGATATTTGATCTGACTCAGATATAGATTTCCTAGGATAAACCTTTGAAAAATTATTCATACCTCACCATTAAAGACCCTTCAGCTTTGAAGATTTCTGGAGTACCGCTTTTGCTGAGTTGGTGGCTAATGATAAATATTCTGCGCTTTTGTATGAAAATGTGCACAGTAATTATTGTGGCCCTGATTGATTGTCTGACTCATCTTTGGTGGTTTGGATGGCATGTGTGGAATTGTGTTTTGGACAGAGTACTCCAGAATAGTAACACTCCATCAAAAAAAGGCAGCAGCCCACCTGTATTGCAAATGGTTGCATAAGGAAAAACATATGTTAACCTGCAAACCAAGTGCGAGAGGAAAGGCAAGGGCCATTACATTGGCATGTGTGAGGATTTGTTTCTCTCCCCAGCTTCCTGGGATGATTTATTCATTAGTAAATCATGTTTGATTTTATTTGATGCCAACCAAATCACTGCAACCAGATCCTGTGGAAACAACACTAAAGGATGTTTGATCTGAATAGATGAATTATAATAGCAGGCATAATTTACAGTGAGAAGTTAATGTTGCTTCTTGTCCTAATGTATGATGTGGTCCAGAGTTTTAGGCCTGAGTTGATCTCTCTGCATACTCCTCAAATAAGAGCAGAAAACTTTTACTTTTTAAATTACCACCTTTCCTCACAGTGATATACAAGGTATCCCAGTTTCGCCCTGTCACACCTGATTTTTCTTTGAAGACGTTTCACTTCTTATCCAAGAAGCTTCAGAGCTGAAGAAGCTTCCTGGATGAGAAGTGAAATATCTTCAAAGAAAAACTACAAAATCCAGTTGCCTCTTGAAAAAAGCACCTTTGGGACAACCATGACCTGGATTAGTGAGAACCTCCATAGACATAGATTGAAGGTCTGAATTTGCTAGCGTCAATTTAACTCTGACTTTCTACTGCTTCCCACTGGCTTTCATATATATGCTGCAATCTACTGTAAGCGTCCGTGTGTGTGTATTACAAACAAAATAATAATAACTTAAGAACAAAGGCAAACGATGCCAGAAATGAGAAGATAGCAACCAACAGCAAATGCCACCTCCGCAAAGAAATTGAAGAAGGAGTAGACCATCTAGTTAGCTGCCACAAAACGATCACCCAGACTGACTATAAAGAATGGCATGACAAATTAGCAACAGTGGTGCATTGGAATATCTGCAAGAAATATCCTTTGCCTGCAAGCAAGAACTGGTGGGACCACAAAATAGACAAAGTAATGGAAAATTAAGAAGTGAAAGGACTTTAGAACTCATATAAGCACCTGGCACATAACATTCCAAACTTAACATACGGTACTTAAGAAAGACAAAAAAGTCTGCACAGTGGACATTGCAATACCTCAAGAAAGCAGAACAGAAGAGAAAGAACTGGGAAAAATCATAAAATATAAAGACCTGTAAATGACTGTGGCAAAAGAAAGCAAAGATAATTGCAATAGTAATGGGCACCTTGGGTGCAATCCCAAAACATATGGAGCCCATTTGAACAGCATCGACATTGACAGAATCACTATTAGTCAATTGTAAAAGGAGCTCTACTTGGCACAGCTTACATCCTGTGATGATGCTTTTAACACCATCAAAGAACAACATCTGCCTATCCCAGGTCTATGAGAAGAACTCGATAGGTGGATGAAATGCCAAATCCAGTCTAAACATCTGGCTGACAGTGTAACCAACGACGATTATAATAAAACAACCTTTAATCTTCCCATCCCAAACTACTAACAGAAAAAGGAAAACGTATAAAGTAAGAAAAAGATTATCTTTTCAACTTCCAAAATTTTAGTGGTTGCATCTTTCCGGAAAGGAAATGTAGAATCATATTTCTGGAAAAACTCTACTCTCAGTAGGGAAACTCTTAGAACTCTTAAAAAAAATACCTACATTCCCCAGAGTGAATTATAATTCAGTTTAAAGCATAATCCAACTACCTTGATAACATAGACAACAAAGTGGAGTCACATTTTCCTTCCTATAATTATCCTGTGAAAGAACATTGGCTACCATGGAGCTTAGTAGTGTTTCATTATGGTATTAGCGTGCTCAGTCAATTAACCCTGAGTTTTACAAGCAGCTTTGTACCTCTTCTTGTACTGGCTGGGCCATATGGATCAGTGGTTAGAATTTTATTAAAGGTCATTGCTGAAGGACCTGCTGACCCAGAGGACAACTGTGTTGCATAAATGCCAATGTATGTTGCAGTATCACTATAGTACTGGGATATGCTAAATATCCCTGATCTAATTCCAAATATCTTTAGATAAAGGACCCCTTGTAGCAGAGCTACAAAGGATCTCAGCTGGATCTCATCCTGTTTTAGCATAAGACAATTTCACATATGTTCACATATTTACATTACCATATTATTTGTTTGTAAGGTTATATAGACAATGTTTGATCAGGGACAACTTCACAAAGCCTATATAAATATTATATGTATTTCCTAGTATACTATATATATGAGGGTCACCAGAATAAGGGAGGTGAAAGGGACCTTAGAGGTCTTCTAGTCCAACTCCCTGCTCAAGCAGGAAACCCTATACCATTTCAGACAATACAATCAGCGCACTGGCAGTCTCTTCTTAAAAACTACCAGTGTTAGAGCACCCACAACTTCTGGAGGCAAGTCATTCCACTGATTAATTGTTCTCGCTATCAGGAAATTTCTCCTAACAGTTTGACCAAACACCTAATTCTAAATTCTAAAATCTTAAAGTGTTTGACCAAATGCCTAATCCATTTTTTCCCTTCTAAATTACAGCCAGGATTATACAGTACATTACCTGCAATTTCATAAGCCATGCATAATGCAAACACGTTTTGTATGATCAGAAGGGATTCAAACTGAATCCTTTGCTGGGGATGGGGAAAAAAAATGGCTAAGAATTTAGGTTTTTCGGGAATAAGTGAGAGTTAAGTTAATGGGGCCAATTAAACAACTAAATGAAAAATCAGGAAGGACTTGGATGCATAAAATGCAGGGATTTTGTGGCTGATATAATAATGCTTACATGCAGTGGTGGGATTCAGTTTTTTTTACTATTGGTTCTGTGGGCATGCCTTAGTGGACATGGCTATGCTGTTGCCCAATCAGAGGTGGTATTTGCCGATTCTCCGAGCCAGTCAAAATTATCACTACCGGTTCTCCAGAACCTGTCGGAACTGGCTGAATACCACCTCTGCTTACATGCCTAGGAAGCAAGCAAGAGAAGCTTGATTGCTTACTACAGGGCAGGAAAGCAACTTGGTTTTAACAGAGATATCTGAAACCTAGTAGTATCGTTGTTATGAGTTAAATGCAACCACTGAAGGACCCAATTTGTTCTGAAGGAAGAGAGTGAGAGAGAGAGAGATGGTGGGAGAGGGGATGGTGGGAAATTAGTATCGGAGAACTGCACCAGAAGGCCATTGATGCACATGAGAAGAAAGGGATCTGTTTTCTGGCAATTATAGAACAGACAAACTATTTGGTTACCTACAAAGGGAGGATATGTCAGAATTTTACACAGCACTTCTACTTCCTCTCCCGCCCCAACTTTTGTATGGCTTGCTTTGAACGTCTGTGGAGATTCTCAGTTATCCCAGTCATGGTTGTCTGAAAGGTGCTTTTTCTTATTTTCTTTGAAGATGTTTTACTTCTCATCCAAGAAGCTTTTTCAGCTCGGAGAACCATTGGGACGTGATCTGAAACTTCTCTGCTTTACTGGATAGCCTCCCACACCTCATACATAGATTATCTGTAAGCTCAGTGCTTGATCGATTGATTGGATTGGATTGGATTTGTATGTTGATCTGGGGGCTAGGTGATGGTGATGATGATGATGATGATGATATCCATCCAGTCATGTCTAAGTCTTGGTGGTTCTTTCCACTTTTAAGGATCCTCCAGTACTTCTTTGAGCAGTTCTATGCTCTGGGGGTAGGATAAGAGCTTCCCAATAAAGCAGGAGTGGGTGCTTTATCATGCAGCATCCCTAGCTCAAGGCTTAGCCTTTTAACAGTTGAGGGGAGATAGTAGTTTTTGACAAATAGTTAAAACCATGGGCTCACTCATCTATCAAAGCCATCTGCTAATTGTGATTGGCAGATGGTTTCTTGGTGGCTGGTAATTTTAGGAAAAAAGGGAGGGCAGGAAAGCCAGAGAGTTAAATCAGTGGTTTTCCTTAACGTTTCCTATAACTCTGAACAAAAACTTTGATTGTTCACATTGTACAGACAGTCCTTTAACTGAGCTGTTTAAGTTTAGCTCCTTCAGTATACAGAAGTTGAGTCCTGTATACACATGTTTAGGTGTGAGAAAAGATGACAGAGAGGGTGTTATGGTAGTTTTTAATTGTCTGAAGAGGTCTAGTTCCATTGTTCATCATCCCAGAAACAAGACACAGAAATGGCTTAAGTTACAGGCAAGTGGTTTCTAAGTGACTTCGAGGAAAAACTTTTAACATTTAGAAAAGTTTGACAGTAGAGGGACCCAGTCGATGCCGTATTGCCCGATTAGTTCAAGTGGAGGCTGTTGTAGCAATCTGTTGTGAATTTCTTAGTTTGAATTCCAGCATTGAAGAGAGGTTGAACTCCATGACCTGAGTAATCCCTTCCAACTCTTATTCTGATAAATTCTTGATGAAATTTCTGTAGTGCTTAGGAACAACCGTGCATTTTTACATGTGTGTTTTTGAGTCTATGGTGATTTCTGAAGACTGCTTGGACAGTCCCTGCAGTTTTGTTTTTGTTTTTTAAGATTTGATAAGTGGTCTGCCATTGCTTCCTTCCTAGGGCTTGGCCCAGCTGGCTTCATCCCTGAAGTGGGACTAGAATTCACTTTCTCCTGGTATGTAGCCTGATGCCTTAAACATCAAACCAGCTGTCTAATAATACAAATATATAGCTCTAAAATAGACAGCTCTATAAAATTAACATTGTGAGGCACGAACTCGCTTTTGAATGTTTCCTGCCCATTTAGTTGACTTTAATCTAATCATTTCCCAGTTTGAGCATTACTCATATTGATCCATGTATGTTACAATCCTGGATGTTATTGATGTCTCACACTGTCCTTGGGCAGAGGAGCTGGGTTGCTATGGATTATCCTAACACAAATTTTCTTCTATTGTGATGTGAAGAAAAAAAACCTGTGTTAGGAATATGACTATTACCTAACTGGTTGGGTTGGCAATATATAAACCATCAATGTATGTTTGCAGTGAAAATGTATTGTATTACTTTAAGACTGCTGTATTACATCATACTGTGTCCTGATTGACTAGCTCTGCTGCCAATATCCTTAAAGGACATTGCACTTTGATATTTCTGTTTGGTGAGTGTTTTGCTACTGCTTGCAAATCCAGAAGAACTGTTTACTGTGAATGACTAAGAGGACTGGTAAGAAGACTTTGTTATAGGATTATCCCTGGACTGTCGTTCTGGCTATCTACTGAATTATATGTGTATGACCTGGACCGTTTATTGGACTGTGCTTTGCTTTTTCCTGAAAGTAAACTATAACACAACTCAGCATATCTGTGTGATTACTGTGCTTATTCATAACTGCTCTCAAACGCTTTCATGTGCGCACCCTTGCTACTCAAGGGTTACTTTGCAAATTCCTTAACTATGTATGAGAAAACTATCTCTTCTTTTGAATGCTCATGTACCTTGACTAAAGACTGACACATATTTGAATGTTTGTATCAGAGAATAAGGCAATCAGTGTCGTTCGGTTTTCTCATCTCAACCCTTCCCATCGGTTTGAATATTTCCAGTTTCACTGCCAAAGCTCCTCTACCTCTATGCTGAATGGAAATGCGGCCCTACAGGAGTATGGCACTTGGTTGAGCCAAGAAGCCAGCAGTACAAAGGCACATATGGTACTGTTTGTACTCCGAAATACGAAAGAACGAAACAAGTTCACAAATACAGATGGTTAAAATCAGTAAGGGTGTTTAACAAAAACAAACAAAGATAGTTGTATGTAAACCAAACCCATTTGCCGCTTGCTCCTTCTGACCAGCAGAAAAGTCCTGTTTTCTGAAGCTACAGCAGCTGCATTGTTATGACAAATGTCCTGTCTGGGTGTTCTTCAAGGGACTTCAAGTCTGCACAGATGCTGATCGTTGTTCTTTTTTTTCATTCATCATTGCCTAATGCAGTGTTTCTCAACCTTGGCAGCTTGAAGATGTGTGGACTTCAACTCCCAGAATTCCCCAGCCAGCAACGCTGGCCTAATGATTTGAGTTTTTAAAAAGGGATTGAAGCAACCGTGATTACTGATTTGTATGGGACAAGAGAACTAGACTAGAGGGGTTAAAAAAAAAATCCAATTTCTTTAAAACATGAAGGCAGAAAAAAAAATCCAGTTTCATCAGGATCTATAGTTTACAATTCATTTTTCAGTGAATCACGTGTAATTTTTATTACACTTTATAATCCACTGTACAGTCCATAGAGCTCTAAGCAGTTTTCACAGAGCCTGTAGGATATCTCCATTATTTTAGGATAGTTTTATTTTGTTTATTTGTGAGTAGCACAGATGATGTTACTTAGTTTGAGTAATGAAACTTCTGCAAGAAGGCAACCAAACTCAGAGAACACCAAGGACTTATCACCTTTAACAGGCTGAAAATGGTGGTGTAAATCAGACCACCTACTTCTACAAAAGAAGTATGGAGTGGGAGGGTTCATAATGGATTTTGTAACTTTGCCATGCAGTTTTGGAGAATACGCTGTTACAGGGTTGTGTTTGCTTTAGTTTCTATCTCTAAATGCCTCACTGACTCTAGTTATTAAAAAACAGCAATAATGGAGGACTATCGTGGATCAGACTAAAGATCTATTTAGGTCATCATTTTGTTTTCTGCACTGAGTAACAAAATAACTAGAGGGAACGGCCTAGGAAGGTGTAAGTGGAAAAGGCCTCTCTTTAGATCAGTGGTTCTCAACCCTCCTAATGCCGCGACCCTTTAATACAGTTCCTCATGTTTTGGTGACCCCCAACCATAAAATTATTTTCACATATACCTGTATTTGTATTGAAATATGTGTTTTCCGATGGTCTTA
>JANHFR010004202.1:21992-32847 GCA_032468015.1 Mimophis mahfalensis
TTAAGACATGAATAATCAATATGCGCACTCCTTATTCTAAGTTTCAGGCAATATTCCCAATAACAATATCTTAGCCTCACGAAGCCCAGAGAAACAGCCTTTGCTGCTCTGGAGAGCAGAAATAGATGGGAACAGCATGTTCCCTGTGCTTCAAAAGCTGGAGTTCAGCTGATTCGCATGGCTACTAGATCTGCCGCGCAAATCAGCTGAGCTTAAAAAAGGGAAAGGGCAGGGGCAAATGGGCAGGGCCAGACAGAGGTGTTTTTTGCCAGTTCGGCGAACCATCCCAAATTATCGTCACTGGTTCGGCTGAACCAGGCCGAACCAGTAGGATACCACCACTGATTACATTGTGAACATTCTGGATAACAACCACTCGGTGTTTAGCATGCTGGGAAGGACCTCAATTGGTGAAGGCTAAGTAACTTTATAATTGTGATTCAGTGGTGATCTCGCTTGCTCTAAATGCAGAAAACAAGCTGTTCTGTGGAGATGAGACAGGTACACGGAAGAGAGGTCTATAAACCATGTCACCTAAATCAAACCTTTACATTTAAGTACACTATACCTTACAAAATTTTGGATATATGATAGAATTAGAAAAATGGGAAAAGCTATGGGAGAAGAATTATACATTGACAATGTCTATGGCTTATAAAGAAAATTTATATAAGATGTTTTATAGGTGGCACTTGTCCCCATCAAAGTTAGCAAAGATGTTTAAAGATAAATCTGTTAAATGTTATGAGTGTCACCAGGCACCAGACACCAGGATCATACTAACATATGTGGTGGACATGCACAGAAGCAAGAAAATATTGGTTAAGGATATGTACTTGGTTAAAAAAGATGACAAGTTGAGGCTCTAGAAAAAGTGCAGAGAAGAGCAACCAGGATGTTTAGGGGACTATAACATATGAAGAATGGTTGCAGGAGCTGGGCTTGGCTAGTCTAATGAAGGAAAGGACCAGGAGAGACATGATGGCAGTGTTCCAATATTTGAGGGGCTGCCACAGAGAGGAAGGGGTCAAGCTATTTTTCAAGGCACCCGAAGGCCAGAGAAGGAATAATGGATGGAAACTAAACAAGGAGAGATGCAACCTGGAAATAAGGAGAAATTTTCTGACCATGAAAACAGTCTATCAATGGAACAGCTTGCCTTCGGAAGTTGCGGGAGCTTCATCACTGGAGGCTTTCAAGAAGAGATTGGACTGCCACTTGTCAGAAATGGTGTAGGGTCTCCTGCTTGAACAGAGGGTTGGACTAGATCAAGGGTCTTCAAACTTGGCAAGTTTAAGACTTGTGAACTTCAACTCCCAGAATTCCTGAGCTAACATGACTGGAGGAGGAATTCTGGGAGTTGAAGTCCACAAGTATTAAAGCTGTCAAGTTTGAATACCCCTGGACTAGATGACCTACAAGGTTCCTTCCAACTGTTATTCTGTTAATTTAGCTAAAGCAGGGACCCAACTGCATCAGTGGCCCATGGCATCCACATGGTACCAATCAATCTGCCCAACATCTTAATGGGGTCTTTTGCACTTTTTTTTGTTAGCAGAAGAGATGGCGATCACCCTGCCCCGAATCACTGCACTAGCTGAGCCCCACCGGAGGGGGCTGGCATCAGGTAAGCCTAGTGGACTTTATGTTCCTGCACCCCAAACAAAAATTTTCTGTGCTTCAGGTGCAATTAAGAACAGATGCTCTGTCTCCACCTCTGCATAAAGCATATGTGAATAGATTTTTCTTATGTCTGTGTATGTGTGAAAGTGTGATAATAGAAAGAAGCAAGAAAGAAAAGTACAGTTGAACCTCGGTTTGCAACCACAATCCGTTGTCGGACTGTGGTCGCGACCCAATTTGGTCACTTTCCGAAGCAACACTCACTGCGCATGCGCAGACAATTTGTATGTGCAGAGTCGAAAACGGTGCGGAATCTTTCCACACCATATTTTGTTCGCCAAATTCTGAGTTGGGAACCGAGTCAGAACTCGGCTGGCTTTTTTGTTCGAGAAACAATTAGGTCACAAACCGGGGCGTTCACGAACCGAGGTTCCACTGTACTGGCCTGGTATTTTTGGTCCAAGATAATATCTCCAGTCATGCATTCCTCACTAAAAAAATGTTTTTAAGTCTTCAGTCCTGGATTTAAATATAAAAAGTATACTCAATCAGGCCAAAGACCTCTTTTGCACACTTCCTGTTTCCCAGAATGGCCAAGAAGATAACATTAATACCAGTGGAGGGATTCAATTTTTTTTTTACTATCGGTTCGGTGGGCATGGCTTAGTGGGCATGGCTATGCTGTCGGCCAATCAGAGGTGGTATTTACCAGTGCCAGCCAGTCAGAGGTGGTATTTGCTGGTTCTCTGAATAATCGCTACCGATTCTCCACAACCTGTCGGAACTGGCTGAATACCCCCTCTGGTTAAATTTCCACCTCTTGAGTCTTGATTTCCAGCAATTGCTTTTTAGACGCATCCTATCTTTCTGAATATTTGAGGTAATTTATGACAACGTGAACTAGTAGCCTTGGTCTGAATTAGACCCCAGACTTCCCATTTAGAATATTTTAAGCTGGTTGCCATCACTATAGCTATAGCTGTGGTTATCATAGTTCAACCATATCCTTCTCTGAGTTGTCAAAGCCAATTTCTGTACATATGTGGTGGATATAGTCTGGAGTCCCAGAAGGGAGGGGCTGCTTTCCAAAGGGCAAAAATGTAGCAGAGTTTGGAATGTCTGGTTGGTAGAAAGGGGGTGGAGGCAGACCCGCTCTATCAGTTCACAGAATATGCTTTTAGTCATGCAGGTAGTTGTTTTAGTCCGGCAAGATTCTGTCTGTAGGTCAACAAAATCAAGAAACTACTCAGAAGTAAACTCCATGTGACATTCTTCGTTTATGGAGCCTGACAATATATTTGTATTGGGAGCCTTCCCAAATTAGAGAATCTCCATTGGGAATTTATCTCCCTGAATTTCCAGATTGTTCTACTACATCTGCAGGGAACCCAGCTGAAGAAGTTTATCAAAGAGATAGTCTTCTACCCCCAGGCCATGGCCCACTACCGGGTCGTGGTCCATTTGAAACCGGGCTGTCTGAGGAGCGGATGCTCATGCGTGGAATTCCATTGTGCAGGCAGGAAGGGGCCTATGTGCCCACCACTTGCACAAATGGAACTGTGTGCAGTTGTGGACATCCCTGCCATCACATGTAACCATTCCCACCCTGCCACCAATGTGGAAAGTTTGGGGACCCCTGCTCTTATAATAATAATAATAATAATAATAATAATAATAATAATAATAATAATAATAATAATGATGACGATGATGATGATGATGTTTTATTAGTTACATTTCTTAGTGCTTAATAAACATCATGCTGTCTGGGTATTAAATTTGCTTAACAATACTAATTACATTCTTAATCTCCACCTGTTTTTTCCAACCACTGATAAAATAAATTCCATATTTGATAAAATTCTGTATCTTCTTTGTGTTTCATTTTTAATGTCACTCTGTCCATTTTTGCACACTCTAGTATCTTCTTAATTATTTCTTCATCTTGTGGGGTTTCTTCATTTTTCCAGCATTGCACAAATACAATCCTCACTTCTGACAAGACGTGCAATATTAAATACATACTTTTCTTATCAAGTTTACCTGATATTTATACCTAATAAAAATAGTTCAGGTTTAAAATCTACATGCTTTCCAAGCATCTTTTCTAGCCATTTATCTATTTTTTTCCAAAAATTTTTTTGCTTTACCACAAGTCCACCACATATTAAACTATGTGCCTGTTTTTTTATTACAGGGACCCCTGCTCTAGGGGTCACTCTAGTAAGCCCAGATGGGCTGTCCTTGACTTAAAACAGTTTATTTAATGACCATTTGAAGTTACAAAAGCACTGAAAAAAGTAACTTATGACCATTTTTCAAACTTACAACTGTTACAGCGTCCCCAAGGTCACTGTTCCAAAATTTGGATGCTTGACAATTGGCATGTATTTATGATGGTTGCAGTGTCCCGGGGTCATGTGATCCCCTCTTGTGGCCCCTCTTGTGGCCTCTTGTGACCCCCGTTGTGGCCAAGCAAAGTCAGTGGGGAATCCAGATTCACTTAACAACCGTGGCACTAACAACTGCAGTGATTCACTTAACAACTGTAGCAAGAAAGGTCATAAAATGGGACACTTAACAAATGTTTCACTTAGCAATGGAAATTTTGAGCTCAGTTGTGGTCGAGGACTGCCTGTATTAAAGCTTTTCCTTGCCAACAGGATTTCCACTGTCTAAATCTGATCTGCTCTCCTGGATGGATCGAGAAGATTCATGGATTCCAGAACTTCAGGGATGTGAAGAAAGGACAATGCCAGCTCAGACAAGTCCAGGTGAGAATTGTGGTTTGTTTAAATATACAGCTAGTCCACAATTTATGACTGGTTGCTTAGCAACCCTTGTGACCTGGATCTAGAGTTCCAATAGTCAGGCCCCTTCCTCTGGTCACATGAC
Organism: Mimophis mahfalensis; assembly: GCA_032468015.1. Classification (NCBI taxonomy): domain Eukaryota; kingdom Metazoa; phylum Chordata; class Lepidosauria; order Squamata; genus Mimophis; species Mimophis mahfalensis. The sequence goes on from JANHFR010004202.1 coordinate 26,511, forward strand.
TGTACTTTGGGCATTCATCAACATGGCTGCATTTATGGCTGTTTGGAGTCACATGACTACATTTTACAACCGTTTTGCTGAAAACCAGCATTTACTTCTGGTTTTCAGCAAAACCATAGCAAGCAATGGATTTGCATTTATCACCACCACATTCATTTAATGACCACTGCAAAAAAGTTGTAAAATTGTTTATGACCATCACAACATATAACTATAATGGGCAGGCTCCATTACGGTCATATGTTGAGGACTGTCTGTATGGGACGGAATTTCACTGTATAAGGGGAAACTTGTTCGTCACCATCCACACTAGAACTCTCAGAAGCCCTGAATAGTGTGATAGAGTAGGCATCCGTAATTACATTTATCTTCTTGTCTTCTCAGTAGGATGTTAGGCAAAAAACAGCAACAGGAATCAATTGAATTACTTCCACAATAGAATAGGCTTTCTATTGCCTCTTAAAATACCAAAGATATCCAAATAGACGGTGCATTCAAAAAGAACAATGGAGGAACAGAATTCATCAAGATTCATAAAAATGTTTTCAAAGTTATGAGCTTGTTTTTCAGAGCTTATCTTTGGATAAGTGAAAGAAATACCAAATTTTCAGTCTCCAAATCTACAACATGAGCCTGTACCAGTCAATTTTAGCAGATTTTGCCAGTATGTCAGAAAGGCAGTGGGGATGTTTTATCTCAGGTTTGCTCATATATACTGCTGGAGTTAGAATCTCTAATCAAAAGTGTGTCTTGCAAACCAAGACAATTGTTGCCAATAATACTACCAGCTTACCATAGGCTGTGTGCTGACACACATAGAAGGTTTGGTGGATATATAAAATGTTTAATACAAATACATCTGAAATAATGTTATAGCACCCTTACATTTAATGGAATGCATGGTTCAAGTCACCTCTGCAATATTTCTCTCCTCAGGGGAAGAATTGAGAGGAAGGCATGAACCTGTTCCTCCAGAATTAATTCCTAACAAAACAAATCTGCAAAAGGGGAATGACCTTGAGAGGAATCCAATGGAGGCTGAGAAGCAACCGTCAGGGACTGGGTTGAGGGGCTCCCTAACCGAAGGAAAGGAGCAGCAAGACAAACCCCTCCCACAGATCATGGTTGCTTCCAATCCCCAGATGTCTCATAAAAAACCACCAGCGTATTGCAAGAACCACCAGTGTGCAGAGTGTGGCAAAAGCTTCAGCCAGAAGTCCAACCTTCTCCGGCACCAGAGGCTTCACCTGGACAAACAATCTCACAAGTGTGACCAGTGTGATAAAAGCTTCTCTGAGGCCGAAGCCCTGGCCATGCACCAGAAAGGCCACACAAGCAACAAACCGTACAAGTGTGAGGAGTGCGGGAAAAGCTTCAGCTGGACCTCGCACCTGGAACGGCATCAGCGGATCCACACCGGAGAGAAACCGTTCCAATGCAGGGAGTGTGGGAAGGCCTTCAGTGTTGGATCACATCTGGAGAGGCATCGGCGTATCCACACCGGGGAGAAGCCTTATCAGTGCAAAGAATGTGGGAAAAGCTTCAGTGTTAGCTCCACCCTGGTCCAGCACCAGAGGACTCACGCCAACGACAAGCCCTACCAGTGTGAGGACTGTGGGAAGGGCTTCACCCTTGGGGCCAACTTGGTGGCTCACCAGAGGAAACATCTGGGCCAGAAGCCCTACGAGTGCCCCCATTGCGGGAAAAGTTTCAGCTTCACCTCTCACCTGGAGAGACACCAACGGATCCACACAGGGGAGAGGCCCTACCAGTGCCCCGACTGTGGGAAGCGTTTCAGCCGCAGCTCCCACCTTTACAGACATCAGAGAATCCACACTGGGGAGAAGCCACGCCAGTGTACAGATTGTGGCAAAAGTTACTACCTCAGTGCGGCCACCCTCCATCACCTCCAGACATCTCCAACCCGGAGCAGGGACCCCACCAAATGCACTGAATGTAATCGCAAGCAGGTGGCCCCTCAGCCTCCCCCACCTCCTCCCTCCCCACCAGTGTCTACCGAGAAGCCATTTAAATGCTCCAACTGTGGGAAAGGGTTTGGCCAGAGTTCCTCCCTGGTGAAACACCAGCGGATCCACACTGGAGAGAGGCCCTATCAGTGTCCCGAGTGTGGAAAGAACTTCAGCTGGTGTTCAGCCCTGATCAAACACAAGCGGACCCACACTGGAGAGAAGCCCTTTCAGTGTGGGGACTGTGGGAAAGCGTTCAGTGTCAGCTCCCATTTGGAAAGGCACCAACGGATACATGCTCCTGACCGGCCCCACAAGTGTGCCGAGTGTGGGAAAACATATGGGGAACTGGCCTCATTAGTCAAGCACCAGAAATCCCACGTGCCTGGCAGCAAGCGTTATCAGTGCCCTGACTGTGGGAAAAGTTTCAGCTGGAGCTCCCATCTGGAAAGACACCAGCGGATCCACACGGGGGAGAAGCCCTACCAGTGCAGTGAATGTGGGAAGAGCTTCAGTGTCAGTTCCCACCTGGATCGCCACCGGAGAATCCACACGGGAGAGAAGCCCTACCACTGCGGGGAATGTGGGAAGAGCTTCAGCGTTAGCTCCACGCTCGTGCAGCACCAACGGACACACTCAAGCGGAAAGCCTCACAAGTGCAAGGAGTGTGGGAAGCGATTCGTGGCCGGGGCACAGCTGCTCACGCACCAGCGGGCCCACCGCGGCGAGAAACCCTACGACTGCACTGTCTGCGGGAAGAGCTTTGGCTTCGTCTCCCACCTGGAGCGGCACCTCAGGGTGCACACAGGCGAGAAGCCCTACCCGTGTGCAGAGTGTGGGAAGTGTTTCAGCCGTAGCTCCCACCGCAACCGCCATCAGCACACTCATGTGACAGAGGGGCTCCCCAAAGAACAACCTGAAGGCCAGAAGGGCAGCTCTGTTTTGACCGAGATTAAGCACCCCAAAGAACTGCTTCCGTTTGTTCCCGACCCTCCTCTTTCTCTCATGCCCTCCTGGTGGAGCGAGTGGGACAGGAACAGCCTCCCCGCAGCTGCTTCCACCTGGCCCAATGCCCCACTGCCTTTCCAGGGCTTCCTCCCCAATGCTGTCTCAGCTGGAGGGCTGCGGAGCTGGGCTGGAAAGGGCTTCTTACCTCCAGATCCATGGAGGTTCGGGGAAAACAGCTGTAGATGGGCGTCCCCCTATCCTCAAGAGGGATGGCCACCACCTCCCCCAACATCCTAGCTACTCGCAATTTTGTGGAGTGGATGGATTGGAGGAAGCAATTATCTTCTCTCCTCACTCAACGAATTGGGCAAAGCGCTAATTTTGTCCCGTTGAACCAAGCAGAGCTAGTTTGAAACGGGCTGGAATAGAATATAGTTGCTGTCCTAAAAGAGAAGGAAGCCATGTTTGTGTTCTTCTGAGGGAGGTTTTACACAAGCCTGGAGCTTTTGATATGAGGCATACTCAAGAGGTGCAATAATCCCTAGATCTCATGCATTCTGAACCTATTTGGGTAATGAAAAGTCTGCAAGCAAAAACCAAAGCTCAGAGAACACCAAAAACTCCTCAGTTCAACCCAGAGCTACAGATATTCCCCCCGTTGAGAGAATAATACTGCTTTTATTGATGATTTGAGCTGGCTTATTTCCATAAATTGGTGGGGAAAGTTTAAGGCCGCAGCCAGCTGAGCAAAAGCTACCATATATGCTCCTTCTTGACCTAATGAATATGATTTAAGTGGAAGCATACCAGGCATAGGACGGGGGTGTACATGGGGATCAATTTATTTACGGATAGGATGTCTGGGGTTGCAACCGCTCTGTATAATTTGCGGGGTCCTTATGGACTCATGGCACCTGCCCAAGAAATAGGTGACAGCCGTGGCTAACGGTCATTGCCCGCTTTCAGGTGGTGCACCATTGTCCCCATACCTGGACCAGGAGGCCCTGCCCACAGCAACTCAAGTCCTTGTAACTTCTCATTAGTAACTTCTCATTACTGTAACATACACTACGTGGGTCTGCCTCTGAAGATTACTCAGAAACTTCAACTGGTGCAGAAGGTGGCTGCGTGGGAAGTAAATGGTGCCAGATACCTGGCATGCATAACACCTAGAGGTGGTATTCAGCCAGTTCCAACAGGTTCCAGAGAACTAGTAACGATAATTTTCAGAACCGGCAAATACCACCTCTGATTGGCTGATGGCGTAGCCACGCCCACTAAGACACACCCATAGAACCGGTAGTAAAAAAGTTTGAATCCCACCACTGATAACACCCCTTTTGAGTGGGCTGCATTAATTGCCACTCTTTCTGGGTTCAAGGTGCTGGTGATTAGCTTTAAAGGCCTACATGGCTTGGTACTGGAGTCCCTTTTGCAAAGAGTGTACCTGTTTAACCAGGTTGAGCAGAATGGGCATGCTGTCAGCCAAAGAGTGTTGGCTGATGGGGACCAGAAGCGGGGCTTTTTCTACAGTGGCCCCTGTTCTATGGAACATTTTCCCTTCGGAGATCAATATGGCCCCAACATTGTCAGCCTTTCATAAACCCTAAAATCCTGGCAATATTCTTGAGCCTAGGGTGCCGAATGTGTGAATATAGCCCCAATTCCTGGCTGTATTGCTAACTGGCCAAGTATCTCAGCTGCTATATATATTTATGTTGTATGTTTCTATTGTTTTTGTTTGTTTTAAAATATTTTTAATATTTCGATTGTAATATATTTTTTGAATTGTAAACCACCCAGAGGCATTGACTGAGATGGGTGGCTGTAGAAAGTGAATGAATGAATGGATTTTATTGAGAGGAGAGAGTGGAATCTAACATAAAAACTGTTGTTACAAGCATCAATTTATAAACGTTCCTAATTTCCAACACAGAATAATATTTTAGGGGACTCAGAAGTCAACTTAAAAATAATGACTTTTGCATGGGATTATAAAGAAATTTCAGCTACAGTCTTTTTAAAAAAAATTTCTATTTATATGCCGCCCTTCTCTGAAGACTCAGGGGGGCTTACAATACACTTATGACAATTGCCTTCATTCTTTGCATAGACCTGCTTATTGATGCTCATTTGGCATTAAAGTCTGTGGAACTCACTTGCATTTATTTCAGAGTAAATATGTTTTGTTTTAAACATAGAGCGCTCATTTGGAGAAAACTGGTAGCACCAGACTAGAAAGTTGGAATTTATTTTCGCATCCAAGTGTTTTAAGTTCAAATCCCATTTCAACAGCAGAATCACCAGCTGATTCTTGTTTATTAAGTGTCTTTTAGTCTGGGTTCCCAATCTATAAATTGGAAATTAAAGCTTATCCTGAAGACTTACCATTTTTTAAAAACACACCTGTATTTTCTAGTCCAAAGTCTGATACTACATTCCCACAATCCTCTTAATCTTTTATTTGAATTAAAATAAAATATAATTGTAGGGATTCCCCAACAAATCATATTATAATGGTCTGATATATCATGCTAAGGCAGGGAGTGGGCTCCTGCAACACCTTTAACTATCCAATTCTATTTTAGTCTGGTGCGTTGTGGGAATCCTGCCAGTCAATACTATCCACTTAGTTGGAATATTCTTTGGCTTATCCTTCAGTTCCTAGTGGTCATCTTGTTCCTCACTTTCTAACATGATGCTTAAACAATAATATGACAAACATCTGCGAACTGCAGAATTTGCTGCAAGATTTATTTGACAAATCTGCAACTTCAAAATTCACATCAAATAGATATGACAATATGCATGTCTATCATCACATAATTTCACCATCTGGAAGTCACAATTAAAAGACTTGCATAAAATCAGCTTAATTATACTATAATATTAACTATTGTTGAAACCTATGGAGCACAATAAAGAAATCACAATTGGAGTTAAAGATATCAGTGGTTTGTTTCTTTTAGTTGCTTTGGCTTGACGGTATTTTTCCGTCATACCTTCCAGGGCTGTTGGATCTCTAATCCCAAAAATTTGGAATTATGACCATTGACTCCAACCTCCTCGGGAGTTTCTTGGTTTGAGAAAAACCGATATATTTACATTTGGCGCTTTTCTATTAATTTTTTATCTGCTGAAAGGCTTCACCTGCTGAAGTTAATGGTCAAGGCACGGTGAACTATTCCTTCACAAAGATAGAGAGCTTATTCCTTCACAAAGGGTTTTCAAACTGTGGGGGGGGGGGCACTTTTCCTGCCTGATAGTACTGTAGCCGAAGTATGGAAAGATGGTGGACTTAGAAGATATTGAAATGAAAACAATCGTGCCTACCTTTCCTTTATTTTACAAGTGATAGGACAGCCATGTTAGTCTATGACGAAAAGAAAATCAGAGTTTATGCCTTTTAGTAAAAAGTTGTT
>JANHFR010004203.1:53789-66822 GCA_032468015.1 Mimophis mahfalensis
CACTGCCCCCTAGAGTCGAGAACGACTAGCACATATGTGCGAAGGGAACCTTTACCTTTACCTTTAATACAGACATTTGTTATTTTTTAAATTCCAATTTATATGCTGCCCTTCTCCGGAGACTCAGAGCGGCTTACAATCTTTAGAAGCACAAGTCAATGTGCTTAGCAATAGCCTTCATTCTTTGCATATCCCTGGCTTATTAGCATTTTTACAAGGTCAGCTTATTGCCCCCAACAATCTTGGGTCCTCAATTTACCTACCTTGGAAGGATGGAACCTTGAGCCTGGTGAGATTCGAACTTGCCGTAATTACAGGCATCTGGCAGTTTTAAGTGCTAGGTACTAGGTGCTTAACACACTGCACCACCAAGGCTCACATATTTCTAAGATTAGCAAAAATACAGTGCTGCAGATGAATGTCAGCACTGCTATTTTTTACATTCAAAAGTCACAAGTTGATAGTTGAGATTTAAAGAAGATTGGAAATTTACTTGCAGCATCTGAAAATGGACACTGAAAACTATGCCTGCTAATTCTGCATCAGCATTGTTGCATTCTTTGTACTGTTCACTTGTAGAATTATGTCTTTGTTTTTTTCTCCTTCACTATAAAGATATTAGGAGTATCAGAACTGATGAGTTTTTCCCAAGAGGGAGATTCAATTCTTGTACTTATTCTTAAAACTGGTAGGGAGTGGGTTGTATTTGTGACGGTTTAGTCTTTTTAGACTGTTACAGTATGTTTAGTCTGTAAAGTAATCTTTGGCCTTTCTTTTGCCATTTTTTGGTTAAATCCCAGGAAATACATAATGAAAAAATCTGCTTTGGGATTTTGTTTCAAAGGAAGCATTCTCTGTCACTTTGCCTGGTGTAGTAATGTTGTAAATATCACTAAAACATTTGCAAGAAATTTTAATGCACTGTATGTAAATGTTAAAAAACAGGATTATCTTTTGCAGGGAAAAGAAACATTTTGAAAATAAGAAAAAAATACACAATGCAAATATCATTTTTAATTATGGACTTCTAATACAGTAAATGTGAAATAAAATAAAATGAATATGTACATATGAAAGTATGTTTAAGTAAACTATTAATCATGAACAAATATGTGCTATGAACATAGTGATAATATATGCAAGATTATGAACAAAAATAAGCAAATTCTAATTAAATCACAAAAACATACATTTGTCCATAAGATGTTTTTCCTAGAATCATGTTTTTTAAAATAATTTATAATGGTGAATAATTTATAATGGTGAAAATATAGTGTTAGAACTCCCCCTGCTGGCTCTGAAAAATAATTCGCAAAATTTTGCAATAGGTAGATTGTCCTTTGGAATTTATATTGCTGAAATAGGAGACTTCTGATTGTTGTGGCTGTTGTAGCATCCCTGTTTGGTTGCTTGCCAGCCAGCCAGCCAGCCAGCCAGCCAGTTATGATGGTGAGAGTATCCCCCAGTCAGATAATTGGCATTTGCTACCTTTACTGCTAGCTTCCAAGAAGCAAAGTCACAGGCTGCAGGCAGAAGTTGCAAATAGTGATCACATGATGTGGTGCCTAATGACTGCATGGGATTCACTTAACAGCAGCAACTGGAGCTGCCACAACTGTCTGTACATTGATGTTGTTATGTGACATTGCACTTTACGGCTATGCTGATTAGAGAGGGGGTAGTTCCGCATGAGCACCAGGTAAGTGTGTGCACATGCAGCTCCATTTGTGTAAGTGGCAAGCATGCCCACCACTTTCACTAATGAAACTGCACAAGCACACTCACCCATCCACTGTGAGTGCAAGTGGAGTTGCTTCCACGGCCATCGGGGGTTGGGGACCCCTGATCTATTTTGCAATTATTTACAATTTAATTGGGCTAGGTGTTACTTGATCATACTCTATGTTAGAGGAAGAATAGAGGGAGAATTTGATGTTTTGCAGGATTTTTGGAATATAAATACCACAACCCACAAGTTCATGGCCAGAAATAGAGCTGTCAAAAATATGTAGAATGGCTTAGACTGCATACTTCTGCTAGGGGACGTTCAGTATTTAGACATTTTTCTTTGTTCATGTTTTCTTAGTAAAAATTAGTTATTTGAGAAAATTGGAAATTAATGTCTTCAATGTTCCCTTTCAAGCTTGAGGAAAATGCTGCAGCTCCAGAATGATGTATGGGAATGCTTCCCCCCCCCCAACATGTTGCTCAGTGCTGACGAAGTATACCTACACATAGGCTGGATTCCCATATTATCTAAAATGTATTTAAGATTATGTAAAATTCGATTTTGATTGGGTGCAGTAGAGTGTGCAAAGACAGCAATTGTAACTGGCTTAACACAGTGTGAGATTAACTCCGTCACATCTGTCACTGTTATCTATTTCTCCTTTGATATGCATTTTCTTTATATGATCTGGAACCTGCATAAGAGGGCAGAGATAAGTAATTTTGTTTCAAATTTGAAGAAGAGAATTGAAATAAATAAATAACAGATGAGGGAATAGAAGGGTAACTTACCAAATTTGCAGGATACCAAGCTAGCAGGAATATCTAGAAGATAGACTCAAGATCCAGATGGATCTTGACAGACTTGAACACTGGGCCCTATCTAACAAAATGTAGTTCAATGTAGAGAAAAGCAAAATATTACACTTAGGCAGGAAAAATCAAAAGTACACATTTAAACTGGGTGAAACCAGGCTTAAGAGCAGTAACTGTGAGAGGGATCTTGGAGTCTTAGTGGACAATCAGCTAAGTATGAGTCAGCAGTGTGCAGCTAAAAAAGTCAATGCAATCCTAAGTGGCATTAAAAATCAAGGTCAAGTGAGGTACTAATACCATTCTATAAAGCCTTGCATCCAGTTTTGGTCACACTATAAAAAAGATGCTGAGGCTCTAGAAAAAGTGCAGAGAAGAACAACCAGGATGATTAGGGGATTGGACACTAAAACATATGAAGAACAGTTACAGGAACCGGGCTTGGCTGGTCTAGTGAAACGAAGGACCAGGGCAGAAATGATAGCAATGTTCCAATATTTGAGGGGTTACCACAGAATGGAAGGAGTCAAGCTACTTCCTGTAGGCCAGACAAGGAATAATGGATGGAAATCTTTGTCTTTCCTTCCAAAATACTGAAACCAGAAACCAGATTGAGAAAGGGACAGTTATCATTTAAGGCAACTTGAAATGTGACATTTTTACATGTTTGTCCAAGACTCCCATCCCGTTTTGATGTCACTGATGTCCTTTGGTAGTAAAGGAAATATTGCTAGAAACTTACATATGTTGCAGATTTTGAATCTGCAATCAACTGTAATTGGATTTCTGTACATTATTTGTAGCTTTGCTAATGAAGTTCTAAGATCATGTCCAAAACTTGTGGTATGACTGGTTAGCATTTCTGCTCAACACATTTTTGGCACCGTGGGTATTCCAACGAGGACAGCATCTCCGAACTTCATTTTTTCTTACCATTGAAAATTCATTCACTCTAACCTCTTTGTGGATGGTAGGATTTCTATAGCACACTTAACATTGGCAAACCTTGTAATTTCTTGACCCTGTAAAATGGTTATATACATTTATGAACCCTTTCCCTTCATGAATAAATCTAACAAGCTTTACCTTGGTAGCAGTCAATGTGCCATCTGTTTATTATCATTAAATGGGTTCTTCATTGTGTATTATTATAATCCCATTTATGTATGCAGAGTTGGAATCCTTTTATTGCCTTCTGAGAATACTTGCATGTGCAAAACAAGAATCTTTACAGGGCTTTTTGACTTTGCAAGATGAGCCAATCGAGGAGATACTTTCTGCTCTGGACAGCAAAATATTCCCATTCCCTATTGATTTGATGTCCCAATTGGTTGGTAGCTGCCACAATAGAGGTCCATCCTTGCTACTCCTGTATGCCAAACAAGTGGGGCAACGTGACTGCCAGTGTCTTCTCGACTTCCGTTTTATGCATGCAGAGATGAGTCATACAAGAACTTGGTTCTGTTCTTGTTAGCAGCTTGTTTAGGCAAAGCAGATCTGCATTCTCACAGAATTCTGCTTTGCATACATGATACCCTCGTAAATTACAACTATCCTCAGATTTGAACTTACAACACACCTAGAGAAATTTTGCCTCAGTACATGGGGATTTAAATCCCTCAAGACCATCTGCCTAGAAACCTCAATACTATTTCTGAGATAAAATCAAGAGAGATATGTTGTCAGGTAGCAGAATGAGAAGCATCTGTTTTCAAAATGGTCATTTTAATTTCAGGACCCGCATCTAATTGTATGCACAGCGGGATAACTGATAGTAATAGAAATTAGACTCATATAATGCTTCACAGTGCTTTATAGCACTCTGAGAAGCTTATGGTGTCAACATATTGTCCCCAACTGGCTCATTTTACTGACTTCGGAAGGACAGAAGGCTGAGCCTCTTCAGGATTGAACTCCAGACTGGGGGCAGAGTTAGTCTATAGTACTGCATTCAAATCACTCTTTGATTACCTCCAAGGTTTCCTAGATTATAGACTTATATATGCCTCAACAGATGGGAAACCCTGACTTCTGAGCAATCAACCTGGAGGCGGGCTGTGTGGCACAGCCTCTCCCAATTTGAAGGGATGCGTGCTCAACAGACTGAGGCAAAGAGGCAATCCTGACACCAGGGAAACCAGGAAGCTAGACAGGGGACAGACTGTCTCTGGCCTCAGTGTGAAAAGGACTGGCACTCTTGAATTGGCCTTTTCAGCCATACTAGTTCTGGAACAGCCATGCTGTTCCAGAACCTCAATTCAGAGGATGATACCATAGTCTTTCAAGACTGAAGGATGCCTAGTAATAGACTTATATAAAATCATGCATGGAATGAATATTGAAGTTTTTCTTCCTTTGACAAAATGCTAGTACTTGACATTGTGTATTAAACTAGATGCAGGGAACCAGCAGAAGAAAAGTCTTTTTCACGTAGTGCATAAATTGTATATTTTGCTAGCAAGTTGCATGATTTTAAAGATGCCTGGAAATGTTCATGAAAAATGCTAGTTAGAGGAAGATGATATGAAGACACTATTTCATCCTAATCTTGTGAATTTTGAAAATGCATGTATTTACTACATTGGCCACTTAGTAACACAGAATGCTGGGGTAGATGGATGTAGAGGTTCAGTTGATACATTTTTATGAGAAAAACGTATGCTGATAACTTGTAGTGGAAAGCAGATCAAAATCTCCAACTATTCAGGGAAAACCTGAAAACAAAATTCTATTTTCTAAGCAATAAAGAGGAAATAAAACTAAGTTAATCACAGTTACTGATACTAGGGCTTCTGCATTTTAAATTTAAGAAGTGGTGAGGAATTGTTTTTCAAATACTGCATTTTATTTATCTATTAGATATTTATCTCACCTTTACTATTTTTATAAACAACTATTGATCACTTTTAAAATGCTTGATTCTTTCCTTTTTTCCATATGTCATTTGACAGCTCTCATTCCATTTTTTTTTTTACTTTTTTTGGTTACAATTTATATGCTGCCCTTCTCCGGAGACTCAGGGTGGCTTACAACCTAATGCATTTATAGCAATAGCCTTCATTCTTTGTATATACCTGCATATACTTTATTCTCTCAGATAGTTTATCTTGTTAGGAGAAAAGTGCTATTCAGGATGGAATTGAGACTAAGGCCTGTTGAGAAGATACACATACTGTGTAATTAGAAAGAAGATCATGCTTAACTTAGTCCCCGGAGGAACTGGAGGTTGCCTGTTGCCAAGCTAACTGAGGATTGTAGGAACTGAACTGTTGAGAAGACCGCTTTAACAGGTGTCATAGATATGCTACTGATGGCTCAATTAGCACATTTCTTAAGTATACAAGTGATAGGTATGGACTGCTTCTCAAAAGTGACCCATCCCTGTATGACATATGTCCAATGAGTCCTAGAAAATACAAAACTCAGATTTGGCTACACTCCTGAACTCCTGAAGTGTGTTAGAGTGGTTAGACATACAGTTCTTGCTGTAGAAGACAGGCACATAGTCAAGAGCTAAAATTAAATGATTATGGTCATCAGAATAGGAACCTCAAGTCAACATTTGATTGAAAGTGGAAGGTTCTTCACTCAAAATATGTATATAACTAATGAGCATCTATACAAGCAAAGGCATAGAAAAGCAAACTATGCTAATGAGCCATAAATATTCTGCTGGTTGTTATTTATTAACACCAATTACTAAACTCAATGCCAATTAAAGTATTTACAGACCTCACACCAACAACGTCCATGTGACAACCGTAAAGTAGTAATATTGTAAAAACAACCTTAGTCACAACAGTAATGTATGTTCTGTTAACCAATGTTTAGATTTACTAAAAAGCAAAGTTACACTAATATTTTAATAAAATTACAAGTAGTTGAAAAGTGCATGGCATTTGAAATAAAGTTGAAATATAAATAAACATTAGGACTTGGGACAAATTGTGATTGATATCCATTTGATTGCCACAACAAAATAAATTCTTCTTCATTTCAGGAAGTAGGTCTTTACTAAAGTGTTGAAGATTTTATCTTTCACCAGCTTTGAGCTCATTTCTCTTATCTCTCACCTGCTATGAGCTCATATCTTTTAATATATACTGTGCTTACTTTTATGCTTTAACAGTTACATATTTGTCTGAACAACAACAAAAAAATACCCCTTAAAGAATTAAAGATTCTTGGATTTCCAACTATCCACAAGCAAAGAACTGTACTGAGAAAACACAAGACACACCTTGACTCTACATTACTTATGTTAAAGGTTTATCTTGTAAATGAAAGAATGCTGATTCATAACTAAATGACCAATTTCATCGGTTTAGCAATTGATGATCATGTGCACACAACACACAGTGCAGAAAACAAACAAAACCCTAGCCCTTTCAAAACAAGTTGTAGAAAAATTCATAGTCACAGTTGCTTTCATTAGCATTTCAAGAAAGGGCAGTGTGGAGCATCTAAATTGTACAATATAAAACATCGTAAGTAATGTGGCTGAAAACAGAAAAGCAGAGTTCTTTAAAAACAAACAGTGCTTCCTTTACAAGTGATTTTTTTTAATAGGTGAATACTCTAGCCAGACAATTTCAGAAGATCACTGAAGCCATTGTAAAACAATCCAATTCAAGCTTCTGCTCAGCTGAATTCTATTTTTGCTACAAGATCTACATCATTTATAATTTTGCATTTTGTATTTCAATGTGGGCATTTGTTATGAGATCCATCTCTCAACAAAGTCTCCTAGTCAGTAACCAGGTCTCAACCATTGCTAACAAAGGTAGAAAAAGTTCTGTCTACTGTTACCACCTGCGTTCCCACTTTTTGTACTGCATTGTGCAGGTTCTGGTAACGAGATTCGTCCATTTTAAATTTATTTTTTGTTCAAGTGGCTTGCTCACAAGATGCAACTTTTTTTTCCCAACAGGCTTTTGCAGTTTGAAAATATTTGTACAGCTGCCACTGTCAGTCAACCTAAAACATCAGCTTTCTTCTTTTGCTGCTTCCCCCTGAGCCTCCCCAGTTTGTTCGGTGGGGTTTCTCTGTGCATCTTCTTCTCCTTCTGCAAGAAACAAAGATTTTTTATTTATTTTTTTGTAAAAATAGTATGAACAATGCAACTGAAATTTGCATATTCCACTGTGTTCATACCTGGCAGTTACAGAAATCTGGGTTGGTATTAAGCAATGTAACTGGTTACCTAAGTTATATACTGCATAATGAGGAGAATGAGATTCAAAATATAAAGGCAGATTGTTACTTAAGTAACGCAAAAATGCTGCAGCTGACTTTAGATGGGTCTTCATTAGAAGTGACTGGATGGCATTCTATAGCCAAAGAACGTGCCATTCCTAACTTTCTATCTATAGAAACTGATTTTAGTATTTTAGAAGAGCAAATTTAATTTAATAATAGACATAAACAATGTATGGCAGGTATGTAATGGTTTTTTATATTCATTCTTCCACACTTCATATTTATGGCATATACCTCAGCATACTAGTTAGTTTAATGGCTGACTATGGGAGATATAAAGAGATAGATCATCATCTGTATCAGTGTTCTTGCCTTTCTTAAAATAGCTAAGTGTGTGTGTGTACACACATATAAGTATATACATATATATAGTTCAGGAGCATTTTAAAAGATGTATCTACACGGAGTTAGCAGAATTCTATGTAAGAAGAATTTAACTATCACAACTATTAAACTATGTCCTGAATTAACCTTGGTTTAGGATCATTGCCTCTTGACCCTACTTAGCTTATAAGTGAATTGGCCTATGATCTCAACTATGGCCATGAACGCTACATACTCTGTATGAGATATGAGATATTCACTTCCCTGTTCTGGAAATATGGGCTAAGCTGTTCTCATAACAGCTGGGAAACATTGCATCAGTTCATCTCCTGGAAATGCATATTTAAAAAATTCAGTAGTAATCAAATTTATTCTAATTTTGGCCTGAAAGGCTTGTGACCCATTATATCATCCAAAACTTGCCACTAATGTGGTTTACAAAACCCTTGTAAATAGTTTATTCTTCCTCTTCCTCTATGACTATAGAAACAAAGGGCTTCTAAGGATTTAGCTGATGGATCACTGGAACACCAAAAGGTTTATAATTTCTAAACTATGGAATATATATATGCATACCACACACACACACACACACACACACACGCATACACACACATTCAAATTATACTTGGTCAATATATACTGTCTCTCTCTGTGTGTGTATGAATATGTGCATGTGTGTGACTATATGCCAAGTATAACTTTAATACTGCATAGATATCAAAACCTAATACAATCTTTTCAAGAATGATTCCTCTTGCATAGTTTTTTTTTTTTTTTTGCTAAAATATGGATACTTACCAGTTTTATTTATATCAAGTTCAGATAATTTCAGGGATAATTCACTAGAATTCCCACTTGTTGAAGACACAAGTATATCATGAAGAGCATTTCTTCTTCCAGTTCTTCCTGAAGCAATGAAATCTGCATATGTAGATTCCACATCAGTCATTGCTAACAAGTATCCTCATAGCAGTATCTTAAAGAAAACATAGAGAAACACAGTCTCTTTACTGCAAAGAAAAGCATGCAGTTAAGAAATGGAGAAATTTTCAAATGTTTTCAATACAAAAATGATATACTTGATTTATAGTGAAATTTCATATTAGGTAAAGGATTTGGAGAAGTTATCCAGTAGGATACTGGACATAAAATCCCTAAGCAGGAACAGAACTAAAACAATAATTCTGAGTGTACCATATACAATTACATTCAATGCTCCTAGTGGCTATTCTATATATTTTGTCTCCAGAATAAAGGCTGAGATCACAGAATAACGGTCAAATGAAAAACATAAATGATAAATAGTACCAAAGCACATCAAAATAGAGAAAAGCTAGGTAGCTTACAATTTTATTGCCCAAATGCCTTTCAAATAAACAATATTTATTGTTGATGTAATTACTTTATCTTTTACGGTAAACTGCCCCCGAGTCATGAAGCTGAGATGGTAAACAAGGTAAAAGAGTTCCTATGGAGTTTACTCCGCTAGTCGTTGCCAGCTATAGGAGGTGGTGCTCATCTCCATTTCAAGGTCAATGAACCAGCACTGTCTGAAGACATTTTTGTGGTCATGTAGCCAGCATGACATCATGGAGTGCTGTTCCTTCCCATTGAACTGGAACCTATTCATCTACTCACATTTGCATGTTTTTGAACTGCTAGATTGGCAGAAACTAGGGCAAGGACAAGAACTCACCCTGTCACATGGTGCTGGGTCGTGAACCTGGGTTGCCAACTTTCCAATTGACAAGCCCAGTGTTTTAACCACTGACTACTGCACTGTCTTAGAGTGGGGCAGTGAAGGAATACACACAGACACCAGGCTCAGTTTACACTCTAACAGTGAAGCATGATTGCGCAATATGGTTACATCAGTCATGAGAAGGAATAGAGGAGAGCTATCCTCTCCCGGTACAGGGCAGTGGGCTACAGCTTACACCTCAGGGCAAAAATAGGATACTGTAAGGCAGATCATCTATAGTTCACCTGAAGTTTTAGTTCAAAGGAAAGGAATGGAGTTTGCTCTGCTCTCCCATGAACCAAACTTCTTTAGGGAGCCACACTGTCTTTGCCAGCACAATATTTTTACAGAGCAGAAATTTTATTAAATAAATAAAGTTTTAGAAGATGGACGATTTTGGCAGACCTTTGTTGTAAAAGTTCCACATCAGTGATGCGACAGCCGAAAAGATTGTCAGTCTCTCTTCACAGATCTCACCAGAGATGAAAACTAAATCCCTTATGCATACTACATTGACAGCATGTAGTTGTCTATGTAGTATACCAGAGCAGTATTCTTTAAATTTTGTTGTGTGGAAGACCACAAACTGGTACAAGTTTTGTAGGAATCGTTTAATTATTTAAATATATATGCCATCTAACAACTTAGGGTAGTTCACAAGTGGAAAGAAGAAATGAAAAAATACAATATACAAAAATGAAGAATAAAATATAGGGAGCGTGACAGAAAACCAGGCAGGAATGGAAAAATAAACCCACATATTCTAAAAGAGTGTTTCGTGGGGTTTGGATCTTTTTAATTCCATCAATTAAAGAATCCTATTTACAAAGAAAGACATGTTTGCACATCTCCTTTCAGACACCACAAAGAACAAGAAAAAATATATAATAATATTGGATTAAAAAAAACCCAAAGTAATGTAAGCTTTTAAATGAAGGGGCATTGAAGATCCTATTATTTTTCCTTCAATGTATCTTGATAAAAATTTAAATATTGTAATTATTTATTGATATTTTATTATTTATTTCTGTCTTAATTTTTTATGGAACTGTTTTGTTTCATTAAATATACATTTATGTATATAATATGTATGCTATAATTAAAAAAAGGAAGGAAAAGTGTAAGATATGCATCTGCAGGGCACTTAAGAATTGGTACCTAGAACTATGCATTGTGCTTAATACTGAACAGCAGAGTCAAAAGCTAAGATATTTTTGTTGCTTACAATATTGTCCCCGCACTCCCACCAAAATTTCTGCAATTGCTCATACAGGAGGTTATGCCAGGGGTGACAGCAGCATCTAATAAGCATTTGGCTAGCAGCTTACAGATGTCCCCTCTTGAACTGAAGGAGTGAATTTTGCATTGAATGCAGATATTAAAAATGTCACTCTGGTTTCTTTTAATCAGTTTCTATAAACTGACTGCTTTCAGTGAAGAAAGAAACTCTTGAGGCAGACCTGCTCACTTAACAAGTACTTGGGTATTTTTAGCTTAACCTCTTTACTTGTGTGGTTTCCCCCTCTTCTTTTCTTTTGCTCACTCAGCCAAATCTAAACAACGATAAGAGCCTTCATAGAGCCAGTAAAACAGTTATTTGACAAGCAGGAGGATAGGGATTAGGTAAAACATTTTATGCAAGCTAAATATAGCCATATTGAATATCTCCAAGCAACTTATATATAAACGGCATGTGACACAGCCATCTGCTCAAACGCACTACTTTAATCTAGTAAAGAACCTAAACTGGAGCTCATGCATTCATTAAAGCCCTCCACAAGAGAATTACCTCAAGAAATCTTCAAATTGACAAGAGCTGCTTTCATACATCCATAATTCATATCTGACAGACCTTTTTCTAGGACAGGGATGTAATGTTCATAAACTGCAAAATTGTGGTCCCAATGCGAGCCAGAATTCATCATCTTTAGAAGGAGCTACAGTAAGCTTAGAAAGTATAATTTTACCTTTATCAGATCACATTATTTTATCTCTTACCAGATCGTCTGAGGTTGGTTTTATTTGTGTACTGCATTTAAATTCTACTGAAATCCAGATCAACCACTGAGAATGCAAAGCACCGCTAGATTGGCATGGGCTCTCTTTTTCCAGCACCACACTGTTTCCAGACCTAGAGCAGCTGGTATGAAGAGAATGATAGCCCAACTTCACAAGTACTATTTCTCTGCCAAAATAAATTGTATCACAACAATTTTTTTTTTAAAGTATGGAGACTCTTGCACACTATTCCTTAAATCTCATTCTTTTCTCATTAATGTAAGCATAGAATTTTCTCGCTCACTTTAGAAATCTTCATCTCAGTCCTATGCAGGGTTTCGTTTTGACTCTTTAAAAATCCTTATAGGACATGAGTAGAAATCTGCCAATTCTTCAGCTGGAAAATATTTAAAAGGAAGCACCTTACAACATACTTTTTAATTCAACTTCTGTATAACTTGGGGGCTTCTCCCAGAATGAGAAACTGTGATCTTCAACACATTTTGGTCATGACTGAAGGATGCTGAAAATATTCAGGCTATCTGTAGTCTCCCAACATTCCATTTTTTTGTATCCTGACAACATCTTGAAGAGGGTGGGCCAAAATGGTGGAAGAGGGTTTTTTTGGGGGGGGGGGAAAGAAATGAAGTAGGATTAGCTCAAGGAATCCATCCTGCCTCTTTAAAACCCCGCTGCCATTTGCAATGTTGTTGTTATAAGACACATAGCCTACAGTCCTTACAGGTAAAAACATGTTACCAAAAAGTGCATCTGTAACCATAAGGATGTTGAACAGGATGAGTGAAATGGTTGAAGTTAGATTTGCAAGACCTAAGTTCAAGTACTCCCCACATCATATAGCTTCCCAAATAATTTTGATCAATCACTCCCCGTACAAGTTCACCCTTATTCCCATCATGAAGATTTAAGCTCTTCAAGAAAAAAATATATATTCATGCAATAAACAAAAATAGTTTCTTCACGCTCTTTCCGGCGTGAACTAAAGACCTGGCTTTTTCGGATGGCTGGCCTTGGCTGATGGGGGGGGGGGGAGTTTTAATTGGTCTTCACAGTTTTAAATATTAATCGAATTCTTTGTTGTTAGTTGCGAAGTCGTGTCCGACCCATCGCGACCCCATGCACAATGTTCCTCCAGGCCTTCCTGTC
>JANHFR010004204.1:15548-26022 GCA_032468015.1 Mimophis mahfalensis
TTCCCTGCACTAATTCTCCATACAGGAGATCTTTTGGAATCCAACCATCGTCCATTCTCACAACATGGCCAAGCCAGTGTAAGTGTTGTTGTTTCAGTAGCATGTACATGCTAGTGATTCCAGTTGGTTCCAGGACTGTATTATTTGAAACTTTGTCCTGCCAGGTGATGCCAAGGATGTGCATATGAAACGTATCCAGCCTCCTCTCCTGCCACATGCGGAGAGTCCAGGACTCACTGCAGTGCAGAAGTGTACTCAGGACACATGCTCTATAGACCAGGATCTGGTATGTTCCATCAGGAGCATGCAATTTCTAGCTTTTGAATTAGAAGTAAAAAAATAAATGCTAATAGTACAATCTAAAGAATAGGCCAATATTATATTAAAATGTTTTTTTAAAGATCTTTCCATCACCTCCTTCCTGAAAATTTTCATTGCTGATGTTAATTAACTTTAAAAATGCAGTCCCTCCCCAATCCATGTCCTTAGTGATCTAGGCATGGCCTCTGGTCTCTGACTAATAAATTGAACTGAATTGAGTGGTCTAGGCATCATTTGAAAGTTGTTTAGTTATATATGAGAAGTTTAACAATTCGTAGGAGAGCCAAAACCCTAGTAGATTTCAAAGATGTAAAAGCTTTATGATTAAATAACATTATAGTGACTTTATTATGTAATGCTTTATTATCTAATGTAGAAGTTTCTCCACCTTGAAATCTATTTGTGTTATTATTAATTTTTTCAGTCTTTACTTTTACTAAGTGAATTGGATAATTGTTTGCTCAAACAAGATTGATCTAAGGTTATGATTGAGCAAAGGGGAGCAGATGCTTTGTTTACCCAGTTTTACAGATATGAATTAACATTCTAATTCTTTCATTTCCAACTTTCCCCAGTATGTTTACTTTAATGAGTGTATAGCTCTGAATACTGTCAGTGGGTTGACTGGTGTTTGTAGATTGAATAGGCATTAAAATATGCTTATTCAATGCATAAGTATGCATTGAAGTATCACATTCTCTCAATGATTCCCTTTCTCTCTTTGTAGTTCTTTAACCACATTTGTTTAGATAGCATGCAAATGGGATATCTGTCATTCCTAGGCTGTCAACCTAGTTCTTGTCATTACATTTCAGCTTCATCTTCCCACCACCCGCTTCATGCCCATCGGGAGGGTCTCCTTCGGGTACTGCCGATAACAGAATGTCAGCGGGTAGTGCCTAGGGGGAGGGCATTCTCAGTTGGGACTCCCACCTTGTGGAACCAGCTCCCGGTGGAGTTGAGGATGGCCCCTGACCTCCACACCTTCCGTAAAGATCTTAAGACTTGGCTCTTTGCGCAGGCAGGCCTGGACTGAGGGGAGGGGTTTTAGTTTTAACGGTATGTTAGGGCGCGTTTTATTTAATTCATTTTTAATTTTTGTATTCTATGTCTTTTAATGCCCTGTATACTGCCCTGAGTCCCTCGGGAGAAGGGCAGTATATAAATTTAATTAATAAATAAAATAAATAAAATAAATACCAATCGCTTATATAAAATGAAAACACGAAACAAAACATCAAGTTCAATGTAGGGTGATTTCAGAAAAACCAGGTAGGGTTTTGGCAGCAGTACAATTCACCAGGACCATTTCCTTTGATTTCCTAGTCTAGTGAATCTACAAACCTGCAATTTTGGATAGCCTTCCATTTGAGAGCTGATTGGGCCTAAATGCTTGGCTTTCTAATCCAGGCAAGTTCAGCCAAGTGCTGCCATCTGCTGTGATAACTGCTTATGTAGCTAATCATAAATAATAGTGAATTACTGCAAGAATTTAATATTTGCAATTGCTTAAACATTTTGTGCACGTTTTCCAAAGCTTCAGGAATGCTTAAAGAAATATCAACATAAGGCAGTGATGGAGAAAGTGAAGGACCCTTCAATGCACACACAGAATATTTTTTTCATCCTGAAAACAAGTCATTCTGGGATTACAAGCTTCAGAAACTAGTCACAAAATGATTTTAGTTATATTCTTCCCATCAAGGGAAAGGCCTTGGAGCCAGAATCCTCTCAACTCAATTCCTTGGTTTAGTCCATTTGAATTAATTTTGGAGTGTGACTTCACAATTACATCCCTATCATCATGTGCTTGAATCTGATGAGAGATGTTTTCCAGATTATATATGAAATTTTGTTTTCCAGATTCTATATGAAATTTAAGATCCCTCAAGAGATAAGATACTTGGGGACTTCTGGTTTGATGTCACTGCATGATCAATGCTGGGGAACAGGCTCCACATCCTATACTGTATCCTCTTCATCGGAGGGCTCCCCCCAAGGGGCTAAAGTCATCCTGTAGGGGTGACATATAAGGAGGAGTGTCCTGCAGCTTGTAGAGACCAGCAGCTCTCCTGCTGGATCCAGGGTTTCTTCCCTCTTTGCCGAGGACGATGATGAGGTGGCCAAAATGGCCACTGTGAAGCTGGGGCAGCCGAAGAACCAAGATTGTGCTGAAGCAGTATGAGTGGCCAGGGACTGGAGCTGGGTGAGGTATTTTTTGAATTTTGCCTAGAATTTACCCTAAAAGAAAATTCTGGGGGGGGGGGGGGAAGGCTCTCTGTACTGCTTTCTAGCAGTGAGTAAAGAGAGAGGGGAAAAAAATCTGCACCTTAACAGGAATTAAGTTGAAGCTTATAATACAGAAAGACTGGATGTATAAATCTTATCAGCACAACCTAGAATAGGCATTTTAAAATGCTGGACATTGGACTAGCTATTGAATATTTTCTTTGAAATATTTTGAAATTAATAACTGGTACAACAGCGATAAAGTGGATTCTTTAATGTAGATTTCTAGGTGGAAGGCCCCATCTACTGGTGAACAGATATATATTATTTCATACTCCAAAAGAACAATAGAGCAACCATGGGAAACCTTGATAAGAGAGGAATAACACCTGGAGGTCTGCTGTATTATTTATTGTTCTATATTTATCTACTTCATGGTAACTAGTGGATAAACATTGAAAACCTGGGGGATATCTAATGGAATGACTTTTGAATATTGGAACTAACCAGTAAATTTAAAAAATGGATTTAAAGAATCACTTGGAAAAACCCTTGGACTGGATAAATGAAACTTATTGATTAACTGTGGGATATAAAGAACTATTACTATTGTACTTCCTGATGAGCAACATCAAAATCAAATAGTCCTCTGGTTTTGGGATGTCAAAAAGAGTAGACTCTGGAGCAGTGGCAGATTATTGACAGAACATTGTATACTACTTGGACTTTTTTAAAAAATAAGGCAAGATGGCCCATCAGGAAGAAGTGGATGCTCAAAAAGAAATTAGGATGTTTTTTCAAAGCCTTGTGATACGATGATGGGGAATTTCAGGGAGATAACAGACTTATTATATGATATAACTGGAAAGACTGAAAATGTGCAACAAAGAATAATGAAGCAAGGTAATAAAACCCAGGAAACAAGGGAGATAACTGTAAGTGTACAGGATGAAATAGAACAGCTGACACAACAAATAGAAGAAGGAGAAAAGAAGGGGGGGAATCATAAAGTTGGGTGAAATAAAGTTGGCAAAATATATACTAGGAGGTAGAAAAATGGAATTGAATAAATCAAAAGATATTTTTTTGGGAAAAGACAGAGGATTTGACAGACTTATGGATGGACTGGAAGCAAAAAAATTAGTGAGGATGGAAATGATGGTTGGATTGAATATGATAGATGTAGACAAGGACCCAAAGGAGGAGTATGGGAGACAAGTCAAAAAGAGAAGAAGGGAAACTTTTGAGAGGGTGAGAGACCCTAAAGAGATTTAGGATGGTCTGTACTTTGTGCAACTTTCTACCCTTATTCCTTAGGGATCTTGATTTCAGCCTTAGCTGATTAATATTCTGCTTTATAACTAATTTAATCAACTGCATTTCAATGTTTGTGCATATTACTAAAATCCTTCTTAGTATGCAGAAGAAAGTGTAGGGTAATATGCAATTTAATAATCATAACACATTGTTTCAAGACAAAGCCACCTTTAATTGTTTCTTTTTTCATTTCATTTTTCTGAATGCATATGAGAATCAAAATAACTTCAAAAAACAAACAAATGTGTCTTAACTTGCAGTTTTCCTGATTAGCATTTGCCCTCACCAAATAATCAACAAAAGCTTGAGTTAATTAATCTACTGTTTTATCCAATTAAAGCTTGCAGCTCTAATAAACACTCTTAGTACTCTATTAAAGGACTCAACATTTGCTATTTGTTCCAAAGGCAATACAGGGTTGGCAGGAAAAGCCCAATGACATCAGCTGTCAAATGGATGAAAGAAGATTAAAAAAAAAAAAAACTATTAAGGAATTAAATCCATTCCATAAACTCTGCATTTAAAAAAAGGCTCCCCCAGAAGGTACATCCTGCATTCAATTTTGTCTTTCAGAAATACATTTTCCTACAAGGTGCTAGAAGTTTGAAGGAAGTAAATATTGATTTGAGTGACTATTCAGTGCAACTTTAGAGAAAGAAGGGGAAGATGAGCTGCTTACTATTCTCAAATTCTCAGTTTCCAAACCAGGGCTCAGAATATCTTCCTTATGGACTAAGCTCAGTAATAAACAACTTCAAGAAACTCTTAGACCAGGACATAACACAATTCAAGACCTTATAAACCCATGATGAAATGCTATTTCTAAAGTCAGCATTGAAGGATCAGGAAAGCAAAACAAATTCCTATTGTCAGACTGAAGGCTTACATGTCATGCTGTTACAAAACTCTACATACCTTCAGGCCCCAATCCTCATCTCCTTCAGAAGACAAATTCTCCCAGAGAGATATGACCAGAAGAAAATAAAGGTACTGAATCCACCAGAATTGGAAAAAAGAGATGGATTACCCTTACTACCGGTATATCTTTATTTTTTGAAATAATCTATTGAATTTTATTATTAAAAAAACCTACAACATAAAACAAGACTGTTGAGGCATTAACAGAATGACCCTTGAGTAGCAAAGGGTGTGCACATGGAAGTGTTTGAGGGTAGTTATGAGTAAGACACAGTAACCACACATATACACTGAGGTGTGATATGGTTTACTTGCAGGGAAACATAAAGCACAGTCTAATAAACAGTCCAGATCATACACATATATTCAGTTGATAGCCAAAGCAACGGTCCAGGGATAATCCAATACCAAAGTCTTCTTACCAGTCCTTATTAGTCATACAGTTCTGGTTTTGCAAACAGTAGCAACAACACCAAACACAGAGAAATATTAGGGAGCACTCACACAAAGAGATCAAGCCATGCTTCTCGCTCCCTCTTAAGGCCATTGGCAACAGTGCTAGCCAATCCTGACACAATATGATGCAGTAGTCTTAAAGAAATATGATATATTTTCTCTGCAAACATACATAGATGGTTTATATATATTGCCTGCCCAACAAGTTAAGCAATAGTCATATTCCTAACAAAGACAAAACAACACATATTTTAAAATCACCAATACAACAATACAGATATTGCCAATTCCAACACAACATTATCCTACAATTTACAAGCTATTTTACCTAAGGTTTAAATACAACATAAATATGTACACAATAATACCTTCTTCATTTACATTCTATCATAACAGGTATATCATAAACAATAAGTTTAAATGTATGACTATTATAGCTATATACATATAGATTCCTGACCCACTCTTCTTCTATTCCCAGCCCTCTTTGATAACCATGTATACCACATATTCCAGCACAAACAAAAGTCTGTATCTACTTTACCCTTAGGATTTTCATGAGTCTGTCTGCTTCCACACAGTCAAGTATTTTTTTAAAAAAATCACTATTTCTTCTGGTGGAGTAGATTCATCTTTCCAGAACTGCGCAAAAACTATTCTTGCCACAGTTATTACATGTAACACATGGTACCATATATCATTTTTAATTTTCCCTGGTTTAGCACCGAGCAGATATGTCTCTGGCTTCAATTCCACATTATATCCTGTAATTTCCCACAACCATCTCTTAATTGTTTTCCAATACTTTTTTGCCTCTGGGCATGTCCACCATGGATGATAGTATGTACCATTAACAAAGCCACAATTCCAAGATTAAATTCCAAGATTAAAACTTTTCTCAGTTATACAAAAACATCTCTCCAATTTTTATACAACATATTAATCTTTGGATTCAATTCATTTGCCTCTAATGCTTATCACTGTTTACATAATGATAAAAAAATTAGTTCTAAATATCATTACATTTCAAATATTAACGAAGTTGAGTTAAAATAATATTATGAATTAATCATATCATTTCCTTTTTAGATACTTTAAGTACAGTAAGTCATTCATTATTCCATAGTCAAATATTAACAGAATTAGATTTAAATACATTTCAAATTCATTTCTAAGTGATTCTAGATAGTTCATACAGAATTATTATAGATAATGTAAGTACTTATCTAGGATTTTATCTCTAAAGTCCAATGTTTTTGTACCAAATTTATTTCATAAATTCAATTCATTTGTCTTTTAATGTTTAACACAGTACCCGTAGTAATAAAAAAAAAATTCTAAGTATCTTTTCTCTTCAGATATTAACAAACAGATTTAAAGCAAAGTATTATTTCATTATTGAAAGTTCTATTTATTAAACATAATTACCCTAAACTCTAAAAATTTAGTGTTTCTAGCCTTCATTTATATAGTCTATAAGCATTTGTTCTTTTTTAAAAAAATTAAACTATTTCCCCTCTCTAGTTTTGTTCTATTATAAGACAAATAAACTTTTAAAAATGTTGGATTTAAATTTAAATGTTCTTTCCTTTTAACCATAGTCCCTACATTGCATCAAAGTAATTAGCATCCATCTTCTGTTTCCACTCTTGTGTATCTTGTCTGTTTCTCCATTTTGTTCCAGCGGCTGTTTGGGGAGATCTTTTCTTCCCTGATATTCACCCTCCGTCTGCCACACCCAACTTCCTGCTTGCTGTGCTGATCTAATTAATGTCTCTTTCTTCAACACTGATGCCACCAATACATAAATCCTCCAATCTTTCAACATCTCCTTTGGGGCATAGCTTTCCCCTTTTTGTTCAAACTCTGTTTATCACTGTGAATCTGATCTTTGCTGCACTGAGCTGACAGTTTGGCTGCTTTCCTCCACCTCCAGCACCTCACCATGGTCACCATACTTGTTCAAATCCTCCACACTATTGTCTCCCATTTTCTCAAACAGGTCAATGAATTCAATTATTCTTCCACAAGCAAAGTACATATTCGTCCTTATCTCCTCCAATTTTGCATCCATTTTAAATAGCAAGATTTAGATTTCACATTCTTAATATCTAATAATGGAGGTGGGTATAACATTGTAGCTTAGGTATGTGGGCGTACAACAAGAATTAAAGAAAAGGATTCATCAATAATTTGAATGGAGGGACATTTCAACTGCTGCTTTTTTCTCAACAATCAGAACCTTACAAATGGTTGAGTCTATTGTAGATCATCCATAGACCTGATATTTGTCCTTCCCTGGATGATGGAGGAAGAAGAGGAGGGAGGAAGGAGGGATGCAGGAGGAGAAAGCACGTTGGCCACAATGACCAGAACAGATTATTTTCTGCGTAGATCCAGAATTCTGTCTGCAAAGTATTTGTAGCAGAATATTTAATTCAACCCCGCTCCTAAATTAAGACCTACCAATAAAAGTCAGAGACTGTTTTGAACAGCACAGATATATGCTCATTTGTGTTTTGATTGACCCAAAAGTTTGAATATTGGTATAAAATTTACAATTGAGATTAAACCTGTACAAATTCTTCAAAGGAAGTAGAAACCTGTATGAAGTACCTTTCTCCAAATCATTCAAGAGGCCACACCTTTTTCCATACTTCTATAGCTCTGAAAACTATTCTGCACCTGTATAAATAGCTGCTCTATTTAGCATATTTCTCAGGATACAGGCTATGCATGCAGGTGCATGTGAAGAGAGACACAAAAAGCCTCGACAGCCGCTTTTATCTTCCAAAGCACCTCCTCTGAATTTTTTCCCTCCTCAAGGAATATGAAAGTTTTTGGCTAAGATTAAAAATAGGCTTTGTGAATCAGTCTATTTGTATTCAAAATTCATGATTCAATTTGAGTTGGTGAATTGAGATTTAAAGGCAAATCAGTTTGATCCAATCTGTTTTGATATTTAATTTGGAGGAAAAATGGCCATAGACAAGGGGGTGCTGAGAAGGTCCTGGCTTTGCCCAGAAAGAAGAGAGCCAGAGTTATGAAATAACACATTTATTCACCATATTCGCCCTTAAGACTGATGCACTTGGTACAGCATAATTGCAGTTTTTCTAGACCATTCACATAAAAGTCCTTTGGCTGGGCTGCAGACTAGCTCTCAACAGCATCTTTGACATCAGAAGTGTCCTCAAAACATTTCCCCTTCAGGTGTTTCTTCAAATTCAAGAACAGATAATAGTCCGAAGGGGCAAGGTCAGGTGAGTAGGGGGGATGGTGGACAAACTGGAAACCCAGGATGTTCAATTTGGTAGCCACAACATTGGATATGTGCACTGGTGCATTGTCCTGGGGGGGGGGGGGAAAGGATCCCTTTAGTCAACTTTCCATGGCCTTTCATCTTAATTGCATCCTTCAGCTGGGCCAGGAGGTTGGCATCATACTGTCCAGTGATACTATAGCCCTGAGATAGGTAATCCCAGAAAATGGACGCCATGACCTGTTTTTTGGCCAATTTCTGGGATCAGAACTTGTTCGGCCATGGGGACCCACTGTGGAGCCATTCTTTTGACTGTTCCTTGGTTTCAGGATCAGAGATGTGAAGCCAGGTTTCATCCTCAGTCACTAACCTGGCCAAAAAGTCCTATGCAACTCCAAAATGGGCCAAAACAGCTTTGGATGCTTCAACTCATTCCTTCTTCTGATCACTGTTCAAACATTTCAGCAACTACTTCGCTGAAAGATTGCACATGTCTAGGATAGTGTTGAGGACACACCCAACTTGCTCCCATGAGATGTCAAATATCTGGACTATCTTTTTTGTGGATATTCGCTGGTCCTCAATAATCAGCTCATGGACAGCATCACAGGTTGCCGGATCAGTTGAGATGGGGGGGTACTCACTGTGGGGCTCATCTTCAACAGTGAAATGCCCAGTATTGAAATGAGATATCCAGGTTTTGACAGTGCTGTAGGAAGGACACTCCTCCCCCAGTTTTTGTGACATCTCAATGTGAATGTCCTTTGCTGACTTTCCCTGGAGAAACAAAAACTTCATGATGGCCTGTAAATCCAACAATGTCAAACTTGTTTGTGCTTCTGCCATCACAGCTTCTCACTAAAAGAAAAAAAAAAGAGTTTTAAGAATCGCCAAGACCTGATATTTGCACAGTTACATACTAAGATATTAGGCTGTCATATGCTCCCACAATCATTTTTCTATTTCAACTGGAAGGGGGCAAAGCCAGGAACTTCTCATCACCCCCTCGAATGTTAACAGAGAATTACTGAAATGGCTGCTGTATCTGCTACACTTGTGTCCAATGCAATAAATGTAGCATGAATGATAGAATGCTTTTCAAGTTTGAATTGTTCATTTTCAGGAATAAATAGTTGAAATAAATTGTTGAAATACTCTTCCTGCACCTGCAAAGATGGTTGAAATACTACTGCAATTTCCAGCAAAAATCTACCTTGTCTTTTAATTTTCTACTTACTTTTCTAAAACTTGGCCTGGTGCTGAAAAACAACCCTTGATTTGTTGTCCTTTTGCTGTTTGTTTTTTCAGGGGTTATCTGGGGTGTTAGGATTTTGGCATAGCTAGTTGGCAAATCTGACCTTTTCTGGGAGGTGGGGGAATCTCACCATTGGCTTTGTGGAATAGTACAGTAGACAGGGAACCCTGCAATGGTGGGTTTCAATATTTTTTTTTTTTTTTACTACTGCTTCTTTGGGAATGGCTTAGTGGATGTGGCTATGCTGTTGGCCAATCTGAGGTGGTATTTGCCAGTTCTCTGAACCAATCAAAATTATTGCTACCAGTTGTCCGGAACCTGTCGGAAGTGGCTGAATGCCACCTCTGGAACCCTGCGTAACTATGCATCTTTTGGACATTACACAAAATAATGATTAATGAGCCTTTCCCTTACCCGACAATATCATTTTCTGCTAAAAATTTTTTTTACCAGGAGAAGGGAGAGTTGGCATAGGTGGTTGATAAGTTACATCTATTTTCCCATGTAAACCTTTCTCAAAAGCAGAGTCTGCCAAGAAAAGGGCTTGCTGGCAATTTTCTATTTCAGTTAATTAGCAGATGGAGCACAGCCAATCTAACTTAGTAAGATGCAACACCATGGAGATAAGCAGTCTATAGAGAAAGAAGATGGAATAGATAACAGTAGGTAGTTTCTCTCTCTCTCCCACTCTCTCTCTCGCTCTCTCTCCCTCCCTC